>MU186765.1:120406-146648 GCA_016904865.1 Pissodes strobi | reverse complement strand
GGGGGGAATGAAATGTCAATAACTTCAGAATAAATGTCAATAACTTCAAAATGGCTGAACGGGTCTTAATAAGCTTGGAGTCGTTGAAAAAGGCTTTCCTTAGGCTATCAACGGTGCCTTGAGCGGGGTGATTGCGATTTCTTACCCGGCCGGTAGAGGGCGTTTTCTGACAGAACCGCAAATAAATCAGATTTTCTCATAAAATTTAAATGCAACGATACCATTTTTTTTTTAACAAAAGGCGGCCAAATGAGAGCTCAATACGTCAGTGAAAACCGTGTCTCGATATCTCTTATATATACCTCACCTAAAATATAAGCAAAAGAAATCAAAACTCGAAAAAAAAATCGGATTTTGGGACAATTTTTCGGTGGACCCGTTGATATTAAATCCTAATTATCGATATTTTTCCACACTATATTATTTTACTGCTAAAATACCAACAACATAATATTTTAAATCTCAATAATAATTAAAATTCGAACTTATTAAAGAAAGCAAGTCTGTAGAAAATTAAATCGCAAAAATTATAATGGCGATACCTAAATGACAATCATATTAAGACTGCAGCTATTTATAGTGTGTGGGATATTTCTGGGGCTTTAGTTGAAAAAAATTATTTTACACCTGTAGAAGTGTTTGATATGTTTCGTACTTATTTTCAATGCAATGACAATTAGGGATGGCAACGATGCATCGATGTTTTTAAAACTTTGTCACGATTTTGAGTAAAAAATCTAATAAACTGGTTATTTTTAAGGAAAAAAATGTACTAGTTTGATATCGATAAACCGCCTGGTTTTCAAAAAATTCGAACTTTAATCATTGAATAACTTTATGATATCTGCCAACGTTATTCGTTTACTAACCCAAGTAGGCTTGACCATTGACAAAAAATATTATTATTTAACAAATATTTTAATTAAAAATAACAAATTTGCAACAATAAAGTAATATTATCAATAATAACAAATATTAGTTTTCGTTCTGCAAACAAGAAGTATCAGGAGATGTTAAGTGATGTAAGAATTAAGATGCAGATACTTTCGATACCTCTTATTCAGGCGAAATACCAAGACAATCTTAATATAACAGTTGTTTTTGACTGTTGCACTCCCTAGCGAGCATTTTGGAAACTCAAAAATAGTTTTCAGCGTTTTTCCTTAACCGGTTTTACCCAAAGCTCTATGATAACTAGTTTTTGAAATATAGCCGGCCATTCTTAGTTGGCCACCCGGTATGAGATATTTTGATGGCCTTATTTGTAAAAAATATATGAAGTAGAAAGTTTGTGCTTATTTTCAATGCAACGATAATGTAATTGTTGTTGTAACTAGCCTATTTAGTTTCTTAAGAAAAATTCGAATTTTGTGTGGACAGAAGGGCAATATTCATTAATTATTATTGAAATTTTAAATATAATTTTGTATTTTAGCGGTAAATTATTATATGGTGTGGTAATTAGGATTTAATAACAACGGGTCTTCCGAAAAAATTACCCAAAATCCTATTTTATTTCCAGCTTTGATTTCTCTTACTCATATTTTAGGTTGGGGTAAGAGATATCAATATGCGGTTTTCACTGACGTATTAGCTTCTCATTTGGCTGTCATTTGTATGGTATCGTATCATTTAAATTTTTGAGAAAATCCGATTTATTTGCGGTTATGTCAGAAAACGCCCTCTACCGGCTAGGTAAGTAATTGCAAATTCAAAGCGCTGTTGATAGCTTAAGGAATGCCCTTTTCCACGACCTCAAGCTTATTAAGATCCATTCAGCCATTTTGAAGTTACTGACATTTATTTCTGAAAATGTTTGAACAACCCCCCCACCCACTTTCCTTTAGGAATAGAGCAAAAAGTGTTAAAAAAGAATCAAATTTATCCCGGCTTTAAAATGACAATGCATTCTACTATCTATAATTTAAGAAAATCTTGCAAAAAGCGGGTTTTAAAATTTAAGATGGCTATTACGCCCCCTGCAACATTTTCTCTTGGCCGCTTTACTCATGATTTTTTTTACCGTAAGAAATTACGATAATTACTTTTCGAGATATAGCCGAGTGCCATTCTTAGTGGGCCACCCGGTACATACTTTCCTAGATTTCTTTCATTTTCGTGTACTTAAATAATTTTTTATTTTTAGTACGTTACCTATAATTTAAAAACAAACAAACCATTATTTTCGTACTATCCTACTTATAAATTATTTTTATTTTAACACTCGAGACCCGAGACTATCGAGACTGACGTGACGAGACCCTCGGTCTCGAACCTTGAAGTCTCGATCTCGGTCTCGAGTTATAATTCCTAGTCTCGTCTCGGTATCGGTCTCGAATTTCGAGACGAGACAAGACGAGACCGAGACTAGTCTCGTCGAGACCGAAGCACTAATCT
This sequence comes from Pissodes strobi, assembly GCA_016904865.1. NCBI lineage: Eukaryota > Metazoa > Arthropoda > Insecta > Coleoptera > Curculionidae > Pissodes > Pissodes strobi. The sequence continues at coordinate 144,251 of MU186765.1, read as the reverse complement.
CGTTTGTTGGAGTTTTTTTCACTTTTGCACACACCGCTGTTTATGTATTTTTATAACTAATAATAGTAACATGATATATAAGACATATTTGTTAGAGTTCAAGCACAGATCTATATAGCTACGCAACAGATGTCTACTCCAGTATTAAAAGTGTCGCTCGCCAATAATGCATTAAACTTAAATATTTTCCTATTTAGACGTGTTTTGCCCCTCCATGTTGCCAAGTCGCGAACTGTAGTTTACCTTTCATATCACATTATGGTATTAATCATTTTATTAGCAAGCCGTATGATATATTATGTCAAATTAAAGTTCATTATCAGATTCAGTGAATGGTGTAAACGGTCATTACAAGTTTTGTTAACTATTACTGTAATATCTCTTATTTGTATTAAGTAATAATGTTATCACGCAGGTTTTTGTTCCGAAGATTAAAGAAATTTTTGAAATGTTTATCGACATGTCAAAGTACCATTTAATTTTGTTTTAAACTCTATTATCAATATTATAAATTTGTTCATTTAAATTGCCGTTTCATTAATAAACTATCGTACTTAATAAAAAAATATAAAAATCGTATTGTCAGCAGAAATATTTTTCGACGTGATAACTTGGCAACACCGACCCGTTCCTAGACGACTGCTTCAGTGCTTCACCCGCTCGCGAAAGCCAGTGAACATTTTTGGCCCCGCGCAAAAAGCATTGGAAGAGGTATCTGTTGCGTAGCTATATAGATCTGTGGTTCAAGCCTTTGCCACTGGCGAGCATGATTTTTCACCGCCTCCCTACTCAGCGACTCAGCTGCTGCACATAGCCGGTATGTAAATATAAAATTAAGGCGGAAATTGAATTCATAGCAATCCATCTCAAAAAGCACCAGCCAACCAAATGTATTTTTTGTGTTGTTGAATTTTAAATTTAACAAGATACATTTTTGTTTTCCGTTTGTCTGTTATCCTCGTTTTCAAACGTAGGGAATTTAATCTGGCTAGAGTAAATTTAATCTGGCGCTTTCGATTACACACTTGCTGTTCAAGACCCGAATAAAATATAGGGTGAAATTGAAAATCGATATTATTCGAAATCTACGCCATCGGGCAATAAGCATAACAAAAATATATTTCTCAAATTTTCTGGTGTCTCAGATAAAGTGACATTTTATCTAAAAGTTTGCGTTCCAGGAAATACGGGAAACAGATAAAGTCCATATATAAGATTAGCCATAAATTTTGATTTGCTGCTATTGCCAGGATTTTACGACAATGGAGCTAAAACAACAGTAATTCTTATTGTCCATAAAATATATTTGTGACTCCAGTGCTAATTTTTCTAATATGACTTTTTAGTTAAATTAGTGAACCTGTGCTTTATATGTTTTTTTGAGTTTTAATTGTAAAATTCATTCTTTACTAATTCTTGTATTCGCCAGTAGCTAAATAAATGTTATTAAAAATTATTTACTTAATTGACTCAATCTTTTCTAACTTGTTTTTCTACTGAATACAAAATTATGATTGGAACCTACTATATAATACTATAACTTTGATTTTTATGTATAGATATTTTAAAACCCGTGATTTCCTTCATGCAAGGGTATAGGTATAGGTATTTGTAGGTGTTTTTTTCAAAGAGAATTATTGACCTGTAAATTCATTTATTAACCTTAAAAGTTGTCAGAATGTATGTAAACTATTAGCAACATATATTTTCCTATGTACAGTGTGTTGCAGAAACGAGTGACAAGTCAAAGTGATATATTTGAATATATTGAATACATTGAACTGTAAGGGGTAGAGCCTTCGTAAATGATGATGGTAAAATCAATTTTCTAAAAACACTTGTTAGATAGAAACATGATAAGGTGCATTAACTACTATAATACTACTCATACCACTAGTAACTAATACATTGTTTCGGCGTTTCGCAGACCAACACCTTCTAAACAAGAAGGCCTAGTATCTGAATATAAGATGGCGTCGCTCTGACAATGGAAAACGTATTAATTCATAAATAAACACAACATGATCCCCAAATGATCTTTACTAGTTAATTACATGTCATTTACTAAAATAACAATAAAAAATCGTTTGGGAACCATACCATCACAGAAACGAAAATAATATTTATTATTATGAGTAATTTAACAATTATGATATGGTGTGCTGTAAAAAATACCGACTATGGCTATTAATTTATAAATATATAGTGGTTTGTTTAAAATATATCTCAAAGTGTATATAAACTAAAACAAGAATGCATAGTTAACTTGGATATTTTAAAAAGACTGTTTAAATAAAATAATGTTTACTCTTGAGGAGTTTTTTGATCTGGCACAATTGTTTCTGTTTTGCTTTAAAAACAAACTATTTTTAAGAAAACTGAATTTTGAAATGGTTACATATTCTTTTCAATTTAAGCCTGTGCAATTTATTTAGCTTTTTTGTCTAGTTTTTGCAGCATATAGATGTGTTGATGCCAATAACAAACAGCGAGAAAAAAAAATAAAAAGACTTACTTGACTCGACAGACGACAATTCATTACATTAAACAACTTTTCATAAATAATGACAATAAAGTTTAAATGAGCTTGAGGAGCTTCATCGATATTAATTAAACATATATCATTTTTTGTCCTAAAGTGGATTTCACACACCTAAAATATATTTTGGCTTTAATTGCCTGCGTTAGAACAAGATCTCCATCAAGACAGTCATTGAATACATTACAACCACCCTAAGGGTATTAAGAAAGTATTGCAGATCATTTTTTAGGTAAAAAAATAGAAAAATCACACAATTAATTAATGTCATATATTGTGCACGTAATGTTAGATACAGCCTGTAACGGAATATATGTTAAATATAATGTTATGAAATATTTGTCTATTCCGCTCCATTTATTCTACCTATTTGTCAATGGTTTTCAATGTTTAGTACATTGATACGCATTGATAGCAATTTTAGTATATTGATAGGCAATGCTTGAATGCTTGCTTAGCTTGACGCCGTATTTCTTACAACGGTTGCCACGTGTTTTGAACTGGCCAATGAAAAAAAAAACGTTGAATTTTAAATGGGTAGAATATATACAGTTTTGAAAAATTCCGTCTCATCTTGTGTTAAAACATCGGCACGGTGAGTCCTAATAATTTTTGATCTTAAAATATTTTATTCATTCTGCATATTTTTCAATAATCCTTTCATACATAAATTTATAATTAAAAATTGTTTCCAATTCAGTTAGATATATTTGGCTTTTGTATTGCATTTTTAAGTAATTGTGATTTCAACAATTCTAAATTTTTTGGTGACCTTAAGGTTAAATACCGATTTTTTTGGTGAATAGTTGCGTTTCTTATTGGTCAAATTCGTGTAATTTGATAATGGTTTAATCCAAATTTGTCGAGAGCGGAATTATTTCATCGTTTTAAAAGGTCACACACATTATTTAGATATTTTCATTTAGATTTGACGATATTGTTGGGAGAATTCGCAGAGCAGATTTTATCTTTTCCTGTAGAAGGTAGCAAATTGAATTTGTAGTAGAATTTCTCTGGGTTTTTCGTAGCAATATTGTTAGTTATAGTAAATTTTCAGACTTATTTCATTACTTTTTCAGATTATTTGTTGCTTTAAACTATAATTATTATTGCTTATCGTGTCAACGTTTGATCCATGATGTATCTGTATTCATTTGCTTATTAAAGAGGTTAAGCACGTGTAAAATTACCTGGTTGATTTTTTTCTTTATCTATAAACGTAGTTCCTATCTCAAGGCGAGATAGTAATTATCTTATCTTTATCTTTGATTAATTGAGACGTAATTTACGTCCAATTATTGTTTATGTGCCAAGGGCCATCTTAATAAATTAAGTACCTATTTGGAGTCATTAGACTTGTTTAAGAGAGGTTATACCTCGTTCTTCCTTTTTTTTTATTAAAATCTAGTGATTTTCTATTTGAAGTTGCCGAGAGCTACTGTTGGACAAGTTCCATAACTTTCTTTTAAACTTCTAATTTCAATCATTATTTTCTTTGAATTTCATATCTCTAATTAAGGAAAAGAAATACCTTGAGTAGCAGTAATTATTCATAGTGTCATTTAATCATAATTATCTATAATTTTTGCTAAACTTAAATTGTAATTTAAGTTCTGATTATGTAACCAGTGAATTTTCAAGTTATTGGTTAAAACCTTGTATATCAAACTGAGGTCCATAGGATACTCTTTTGTATAATTATAATTAGCAGTGTACACCGGTCTAAGACATCCAATTCTTTTTTTCATGTAAACGTTCAACGTTCCTACAAGACAACAGTCACGCAGATCATTGTGGTGACAGTCGATCCGATAGCAGGCACGTGCAGACAACTGGGAACCATTCCTGGAATGACTGGTAAGCCCTGGATACACCTATAGCTAGGAAGCTGAGGTACAGGCAGTTGAAGTTTCCAGAGGAGGTCCCAAACGATCACGTGATTTGCGGATAATACAAAAACAGTTGGGAACGTAGGTAACGCGTTGCTTATATGAAAGAATTGCAAAGACCTAGATTTCATTTATTTTAAATTTGTCAAACACCAAAGCTAATTTCAATTTCATCATTTTGGTAAATCAAATTCTCAGTGATCAATTGCATTTGATTGCATTTATAATCTAATTTTAAGTCAATTCTCATTTTTACCATTTTTGTTAACTAAATTCTCAGTAATCAATTATTGTATTTGATTGCATTTGTAATCTAATTTTAAGTCAATTTTCATCTTATGTTCATAACTGCAGTGCACATGATACCATAAATTGTAATTTAAACGTATAGTTAATATATAGTTGTTTTTAATTTACCTTTTTTGATTTATCGTAAGTGGCGCCATATAAATTTTAGATCACCAAAGGAAATCGTTCAATCCACGCCTTCAAATAAACTAAATAAATTAACTTATGCTCTATCCTTACAAATTGGTGAATGAGCCAAATAATAAGTTATAAGTACGACTGAGCTAGAAATTCATTACAAAGTGGGCAACACTAATTAATTACAAAGTAGCGCCCAACTAATTAATTAAAATAATTAAATACCATTTAGTTATAAGCCTCTATAACTACAATGTGTATAACTAGTTCCCTCCTATAAAAAACGAAAAACAAAACTTATCAGAGTATTCCTATGATTTGAACAAATGATTTCCCTCTCTTAATTGAAGTTACCCACTGCTGCCTCAATTCGCCTCCTTTTGCAAATAACAAAATTGCCACTTTGGGTCCATTTTTGTAATTCCCTCTACATTTGAGAACACAACAAGTTAACACCATATTTTTCAATTCACTTGACATTATTATACACAAATATTTAAAAGTCAATGTTTTCAGCTAAGCGGCTGAACTTAAAAAATCAAAGCTTAAACATACTTTAATTATTACAACTCGTACCGACAACCACCCTACAACCCTTAATCGATATTCAATAATGCTACAAGAAAAGTGTTTAGGTATCCTAAGTAAAACTGAAATATTAAAATCAAACCCCTGATGTATAGGCCAAGCGACAGGGGGTTTCTATTTGCAAAAGGTCGAACAGAAATGAAATTTTGTGGGATGGTAGAGATAGGTCCCCTGATAGTACATGTAAGTTTGCGACCTCGGGGGGTTGCCGCTCGAGGGGTGGGGGGATGAAAACTCTGCTTCGCGGCGCTTGCAGGAAAGTAGCACCGTTGGAGTAGGTGCTATAAAAAAAAAGTTCAAATAAAATATGTAGAAAACAAAATTACGCACAACTTTGGTTTTATGCACTTTTTCGCTCCGACCAATATTTTCTGCTCTACGGCGCGCCAAACTTGGGGGTAGTTTGCAAATTTTAACAAAATCAGAGTTTAATCGCGGATTGAATCAAATATGGCTACCAAACAATTCTGATATATTTTTTTTCTGTAAGAGTAAGGTTTTCTAAGTAAACTGATGCTTGATTCGTTAAATTTGACCTTATATTATAAAAGATATGATTTTTTGAAGTGCGCCCTTACATACTTGGATATGGGCATTTTTCATCTATCACGATCTACGGTCGATATTTTCTTAGTATTGCTGACCTACAATAACTTTTTTTATTTTAGTGCAAACATAATACAAGAAAATATAATTTTCAACTCGTTTCCACACCACCCTTGAGGTAGAGCTGATCGGCGCGTTCCACGGTCGATATCGGAGTTTTATGACATTAAATTGAGTCCTCATCGTCCTCTGTTGGATCGGAAACGTTTTCGGCATCTTCTGCGATGTCTTCCTCCAGCAAAATGTGGTTACTAATGTTTTCGCAGGACGTCCCAGTACAGTATAAACACAAATCCGAACATTTCAATCCTGCTTTACGGCAACCACAAGCAGGACCACAACCTTTCTGACATCCACAGGAGAGAGAGTCTTAAGCAGAACCTCTTGAGCTGGTTGCTTTAAGATGCGTATAGCGTCTAGTCCTGTTGCGGTTTTTCGCCATCCATGATCTTCTGGAGTTTTGTGGACTCCCCGCCAGTTTTGAACTTGACAATAGGTTTGTAAGGAATGATGATAGCACGCATCGGATGTTGGTGGCAGTGACGCAAGATTAAAGGAGTTGTTGGAGTACAAAGTCGGTATACCGCAGAGAATCTAACGTGAGATGTTTGCTGTCTGCACCATACTGCCGCAGCATAAACAGTTCGCCAGCGGCTGCTACTTTCGTGAGTTCTGCATTGGGGTCATCAAATACCTCAATCGTCTCGGTTATTGTAGGATTTTTTTCCAAAGTTTTAAGGAATCGAATCTTGCCTCGATTGAATAACGCCGATGTGGTGTCACAACCACTAAAGGCATGTACAAATAAAAGACATTTCGCAATAGATTCATTATATTGGAAGCTCTGGGGTGAATAGAACACATCCTCCTTATTGCCTCTACCCGGCTTGCGAAAGTAAACATTGGAGATTTCTCTGGCTTTAGCAGTCAACAGCACAAGTAAATCTACGTCTTCGGCAATAACGCAAACGGAGGAAAAAGAGGAAGCAAGTTCGATAGCAGTCTGCACAATTAATGTATCTGCATCTTCGACCGCCTGCTTAAAAGTGTAATTCTCTGCTTTCAACTTTATCTGCAGCATTGCAACGAGGCGCCTTTTGTTAAACCTGTTCGATAAAATATTTTCTTGCGACACAGTTGGAATCATGGATTCATCGAAGATTACATTCGTGCTGCTTTGAACGGCGGTTTCTTTCAGCAGATTTCGTACCTGCTTCTGTCCCACTTTCGGGATATCCATCAAAAATAACACTAGTATTCGGCCCATAATGCCTTGTAATGTAATGAATGTAATTTGCACAAATGATTGCAAATGAATTTTGACGGCCCCACAGAACACGATGGAGCAAGAAGCCAGTAAATATAACAATAGACAATTTTCGAGTACTATTTTACAAACAATAAAAAAAATTTGGTGTGTGCTTAAGACCGCACGACAGAAGTGAAAACTTCAATTAGCGGGGTCATCGTTTGTCAGAATTTCGATCCCAGCCTTCGTTGTAGAGATATGGGCGAAAAACGGATTTCCCCCCATAATTCCCCTTTAAACTAGAGCCCCGGTCCCCCCCGTATGGCCTAAGGTGGCCCCCCATAGGGCGCACCTGCCATAAAAATATCGACCCCGTACCTCTTCCCGTTCTCCCAAAATTAATTATTTAAGTTTTTCCTTTCTCCCACCTCTCCTGGCCAAACGGGGGGAGGTACGGGGTCCCGTTTTAGTCTAGGATTTTATTTTTACCTTGGCTACATCCCCTGAAAATTTCAGCCCTCTACCTATACGGGAACATGCCAGTAGAAGGAGCGTTACGTTACATATCCGAGCATGACGCGTGATGCGTGACGGCTCAGTCTCATTCAACCCCGCAAAAAAAAACATTGCAAAACGCGCCTAAAGAAGTTTTCACTTCAAAAATATCGCCCGTAGATCATGATAGATGAAAAATGCCCATATCAGAGTATGTAAGGGCGCACTTCAAAAAATCATATCCTTTATAATATAAGGTCAAATTTAACGAATCAAGCATCAGTTTACTTAGAAAACCTTACTCTTACAGAAAAAAAATATACCAGAATTGTTTGGTACCAATATTTGTTTCAATCCGCGATTAAACTCTGATTTTGTTAAAATTTGCAAACTACCCCCCAAATTTGGCGCGCCGTAGAGCAAAAAATATTGGTCGGAGCGAAAAAGTGCATAAAACCAAAGTTGTGCGTAATTTTTTTTTATACATATTTTATTTGAACTTTTTTTTTATAGCACCTACTCCAACGGTGCTATTTTCCTCCAAGCGCCGCGAAGCAGAGTTTTCATCCCCCCACCCCTCGAGCGGCACCCCCCCGAGGTCGCAAACTTAGATGTACTATCAGGGGACCTATCTCTACCATCCCACAAAATTTCATTTCTGTTCGACCTTTTGCAAATAGAACCCCATATTTTGTACCCAACGCTTGGCCTAGTACTGCTGTAGCCTAAAAATATCTGTGCTTACCTAGAAATTATTATATGTAGAGCCAAAAGGCAGTCAAAGTAAATAGGTAAGTAGGCATTATTATTTTACCTAAAGCCACAAATTAAAAACCTTAAGTGTGAGCTGTGTATCTTTACCATAGGCAGACAGTATGTAAATATTGATATTTCAGTTATTTTAGATATTACTAGGTATTATCAGCTCCGAAATTATAATAGACGTTTGTGGAAACACACCTTGTACCAGAGCGATCAGTCCCGAACAATAAACTATAAGTATTTAATTGTATTATGTATAATAATTAGGAAGTGTAGTGTAGTCTAGTAGGGTTAAGGGTCTCGTTTTACGAACACATGGCAATTTCCTTGTTATTAACACAACCGGCTTTAAAAAAATTGTTCACTGCAAATGCAGTGTAGAGTGTGTTGCGAAGGCATTGACTTACGAATGCATTCAGGGACGGACATTAAGAGGATTTGAGGTGGAGAGAATCCTTCCAATAATTTGTGCTGTTGGCAAACTCGGTAGCAACAAAAACCTTTTAATAAAAGCCCACTACAAGAAACCTTCCAACAATATTTTTGTGTAATTTAATTTCCAAACACAGAACTATTGATGCACCTTTATTTTATTTAAATTATGTCAGCTTATTAATTAATAAAAACTAATTTGCGTCTTTTCACTTGTATGGATATTTTAAAAAATAATTTAGTTTTGTTGTTGATATATTAATAATCAAGATTTCGACAGGTCTAAACGGCGACGTGGCGTAATAAAAAATTCTCGCCCAAATTATTCTATCTACCATTGTCTAACGGAAAACATAAATTAAGTTGTAGCAATGTATCCGTGTAACAAACGAAACCTCTATGCCTTACAGGGTGAACTGGAAATATTCTTTGAACTTACCCCAATGGTTAGTATTATGGAGATGGCAGTACAACGAAGGGGCACATTGAATTTGAATGTGAAATTATGTCATTTGTTTACGCTGCTAGATTTTCTGTGGCTGAAAATGAACGCTCCAATAGTTCATTAAAATTTGTTGAAGACACTTTACGAACTCAAATAGGAAATGAACGTCTTAATTCTTTAATGCGAAGTTGATATTTCGGACATAATCGATACGTCCAAAATTATTTCAGCATGGTCTAAACTAAAAAATCGAAGAATAAATGTTGTATAAAATAATATTTAAGATTTTAAAATGATGGTTTGTATTTGTATAACAGTTATATCGAACTTTTATTTTACATAAAATATAATCAAGTTATTAAAAAATAATATCCATACATATTTTTAAATATATGACTTTTTTTTGTTGGCAAAATTTCATTATCTTGGTACAATAATTTGCCTTCGGTCCGTCCCTGAATACATTAGCTTCTCTTCTAGTTTCGTGATGAATTATCCCCATGTTGCCTACACAGTCAATTACGTGGATGTGCGAGCCTCTGCTGCCAGGTGCAATAGAAAAACATCGAGTACCTTCCTTAGACCTGCCCTTACTTCTGGATAGAATAAATTAAAGTCTGTTTCATCCATGAGCACACAATACGTACAATTTCTGCTTGGAAATCTAACAGTTGACGAGCATAATCACTTTGTTCTGTTTTGTTGTTTTCACTACTCACTCATTCAGGTTTTCTTCTTATATCTTTTATTGTATATATTAGGTCATCTAAATGTTGTCGTAAACGTTCTGTGGTCACATTAATTTGATGTTCAATTAAACATTTTTCTTTCCTTTATGCGAGAGATACTCTTGGATTTTCCGCGGCATTCCGTTCCACCAAGACCATGAGTCATTTTAGATCGGCTTCTTCCACCTTATTCTTTCTCCACCTGATCATGTCAATTTGCCCAGCGATATGCGATCGGCTTCCTCACATTCCATAAAAGCACGTTGCCTTCAATCTCCATTATTATTAAATGCCCCCAAATTTGTTTTGTTAATATTCTTAGCATCTGCTTTCTTAATATAAGGAATTTTTAATATTTATTGGCTCAGTACCCCAGCTCTCTCTTTGGTGATACTTAATGCTGTCAATGTACATTTTAACAGATAACCTGTATTCTCATCTTTAAATTTTTTAATCTCAATTTGAATTTCTTTATTTCCAATTTGTTCATCAATGCACTTATGTTAGATTTGATTGTTCTCAATTTGAAACTGCCTCTTCCCAAATGGAAATAATTTATTCCCAATTTGAACCTAAAAAGGTATCGAAGGAACACTGCGGTAACCAATTTAAAAAACAATAACTAAGGCATCCTCGATGCAATGAAAGAAAAAAATTAAATTCGGTTTTTAAATTATATCTTCATACGTAAAAAATTTAAAAATTTCAAAGGTATTTAAAATTAAAAAAATAGTAATATACAATTGCAAAGCTCTTGGCTATTTTAGATAACAGTTGCAAGTACATATAGCTTTCAAAACGTGGCATTCTCTATATGTAAAGTATATCGGTGAGTAGAAATATTAAAAAATAATATATTAGCCACCCCCATAAAATACTCTTCATTTATTGTTGTCGACCCTCCCCTTTAATCATATATCTCAAGAGACAACCGCCAAATTGAAATTGGCCATATGATTATAATTATTGGAGTGTGGCATCTAGGGGCAATTTTTTACCGGATCGAGCACTGCCTGAAAACCCTAAGGGCCCATTTACACTTCTGCGTGTTTAACTCACATTTCGATGCGTTATTTGTTTCATTATATATTGGCCATTTTGAAAACAGTGGCGGGCAATGTAAAGCGAAATGCTTACTAGCAATATGTAATAACACATATTTAGAAAGATTATGCTTTTATCATATATATGTATTTGCATATGAAGTAAAAATACTGTTTTTAAATAGCATTTTTTAATATGCTAGGCAAATGCATTAAGTAACAGCAGCTAGATCACAAATAATTTATAAAAACTTTGCTTAATTTATAAAAACTGAATAATGTCATGCTTTTCGCAGAAAGGAAAGAAACTTTCTTTTCCAAATCATCCCCAGAATCTGACGATAAAAAAATTAAAATATTTATTTTTTCTTTAATAAAATTATCTTCCTACGTTTAAATGTATTATTTAAGGAATGTCAGATAGAAGATTATTAAGCTCTTTCGCAAACCACTTAAAATATTTATTTAGCATATCAGATACATTTAGCGATCTAGCATTTTTAATACTGACACTGTAGCCATAGATAACCGCATGACAGCAAAGAAATAAAAGTACCTAAAGCTAGTTATCGTTTCTAGAAAAATACGTATATAATCGTTATTGTGGGACATTAAATTTGTGAGTAACCATTATGTAATGCTCATAGATATTCACGAACGATAAAATTCCATATCTTGGTCGAATAACTATTATGGCTACTTTATAACTTTCTTGTGGAAATCCTAATTTTCTTTCAAAATTTGAATTTATTTTTCTACTTAATAATCTTTAGTATTAATGTTGGCATGGGCGCCGGCAGGCAGGGGGGCAAGGGGAGGTTGTTGCCCCCCCCCCCGGGAAAATTAAAATGAAGCTTAATATAAAAGTACATTTCAAATTCATTAAGATTTAGAAAAAAACTACCTACCCTTTTTTTTTTGGTGACACCCCCTCCTGAAATTTGTTCTGCCGGCGTCCATAAATGTTGCTCTTAAAAAATAAAATAAATGGTACTTACACCTTGATAATAGATGTAACGCCTTCAAGATATTAATTTTGAGCTACTCAGCTATTAAACATGACTATGGTACTTCCAAATTTTTATTCTGTGGAACGTGTATTATTAAATAATAACGAAACAGTGGTTTTATATTTTAAGTATTAGATAACAACTTAGATACCTATTTCTCTTGATTCTCTATATCAACTTTCTAAGGTTTTTCGTTTATTTGCTTGCGAACGCAAACAGTTTGAAACAAATACTTAGGACAATTTATTTAGGTATTTGCAAATCAACCACAAACATTTTTTCAAATAATATTACTTTCCACAAAATGTTCTTTATACACTTTGATTGGCGTACGGAAGCTGGAAACCAACACATTTTATCCACTAGCATACATCTTACAGCCGCTCAACTGACTAAATTTCTTTACTAAAACACAAAAAAATCTGATGCATTATGAGCATTAAATTACAATCACAAACTCGGAGCAAAGCAAAATCATTTATTCGGAACATACTGTGTTGGTAATGCAATAGGTTCAAAATGCATATTCATTTTTAGTTCGACTATTAGCCTATATTTTATTTGCTATTTGAAGTCATAATATTTGTCCTTTAAAAAAAAATAACTTTTGAAGTATGCTATACCTCCAATCCTTTATCAGCCTTCACCCAAACCTGAAATCATCTCTTCAGTGATAATCAAGTACATCTAAATTTGTTGTTACCCTATCTGACTTAAAGCCATCTTCTGAAAACAATTATTTTGCACATAAGGTAATAAATTTATCTACAAGTACAGCTGAGCAGTAGTTGCAGTTTATGCATTTGGAAGGCGAAGTAATAAAAGAGACAAGGACCACCCAGTGGGTAATAAACCAAACCTATAGTTTGGATTTTAAACCGTATCGTAAGCACACTCTCAGCTTATTTTCTCATGTATCACGTCGGACATCAGTTCAGAATAATAAACATGTCGTCCCCAAAATATCAGCAAAAATAACGACTGTAAGCTTTAATTAAAATATCATAATTATGAAAGTATTGAATTATAACAAAAGTGATGAAAACCATAATTTAAGCGTCGATGGTAGCATTCAAAAGTGTTTCCAAAATACCGAAGTTGGAAAAACAACTATGTGTCAAAATTAGTATTGCCCGTATCAGCAGCTAATAAATTTTATCTACACACCTGAGCAGTATATCTAGTCAATCCGTTTGGAAGACAAAGTAATAAGTGGGTAATAAACCAAATCTGTAGTTTGGGTTAAAAGCGTATGGTAAGTACACTTTCAATTTATTGTCTCACGTAACGCGTAGTCCTTTAATTCAAAATAATAAAGATGTCTTCCCCAAAACGTCCAAAAACAATGGCTTTAGCTTAAATGAAATATCATAGCTAGGAGTGTGTTGAATTAAAATAATAAAAACTTTAATTTATGCGTCAAAAGTGTTTCTTAATGACAGCAGCTGGAAACACAACTATCTGACGAATCTGGAGGCAGAAAAGGCAAGAGGAGTTATTGCGCCAAAGCCAAAAACAGGTAAAACAAAACTGAAACTGGCAGAAGAAAATCCCTGAGAAGAATCGTTCATGGGTTTTTCATTGAAAAATAATCCCAACTTTGGACTTTATTTTAAAGGTTGTTTTAAGTAACCCACAGGTACCAACGACAGGTAGGACCAAATTGTAGGACTTATATAAAACAGCGTTTTTATTTAGAGTCATATTTGGCTCTATTTTTATAAATACGTATTATAATTAATTCCGATCGGATAAAAAGTAGTATGTGCAACTCGTAGGAAAAGCACATTCCTGGACTCCTGTGTTGCTGGCCTCGGCTGCGCCTCCCCAGATAGCAGAGGTACGTGATAATGACGTGACAAACTAGTCATTCGATCACTAGAAATGACGGGACGGATGATGTGATTATGACGTGAAAATGACCTCCTAATGTCTCAGACCAATGACGTCATTTACATGACTTTTTTTGACGTCTTTTGGGACGTGTTTTTGACGACTCTTTAGACGTGATATTTTTACGGAGCCTCAACCGAGAATCACAGTTACATAAAAACAACTTCATTTTGTCAAAATTAACTTTATTTTGTACCTGTTGTGTAAAATACAATACCTAAACTAATTATACTAAAATCTTTTGTCGTAAATTGAAAGTTGTATTTTTGAAATATTCCTATTTAATGTTCTAATCGATGTTATGATAATAATTTAAATACATTTTAAGTAGGCCCTACCTGCCTAAATAAACTACCATAATCCTGCAAGCCAAACTATATATAACAAGCCCTTATACTGAAGGTGAAACTAAAGAAACAAAAGGAACTTCTAATAAATAAATAATTTGAGGTGTCCGACATCCCGCCATTTTTCACTATCGTTTTTAGTCTTAAGCTTGAACTGGAAACATGGGAAAACTAAGGAGGATTGTCCCTGGAGGAAATAAATTGATTCACTTAAGTACCAGCTTAGAACAATATATCAAATGCATTACAATAACACACACACTGCGGCACCCAATAATTATTATAAATGGTTAAAACATGGATCGTCAAAAATGCCACATTCCACCTACGCCTACGCCGAAAACGAAATAACGAAGGGAAAGCGAAGACGCGAAGACCGACCAATACGAAAGGCAAAATGGCGAATCGCGAACGGCGACCGGTGACAGACAAGCAGGGAAAGCACCGGGTTGGTTAGGTTATATCACTGAGTCAAATAAAGAGCGCCTAGATTTAAATAATAAAACTATTGAGAGCTATTTAAAATAGACAAATTGTTTAAGAATACAATTAAACTAGGACGTACTTTTTACGCAAAACATAAACCTTATTTGCCGTGGTTCACATTAAAAAAATAACATTATATAGGTACCTAATATATGTAGGTATTTATCCAATGCAAACCAAATCTGGTCAATATTTTACAAATTTAAATAAAAACAGGTTTGCAAAAAGTTGGTTCTCGTAAAATTTATTTATAATATACCTATATAAAATAATACATTACTTTTTCTTGACGTTATATCAAATGACCAAAAAATGACGTAACTATGACGTTTTTTACTGACGATCTTTTCACGTGAGTTTTATCACGTCTTAATGACGTGTTTTTTTGCTAGCTGACGAGTTACGACGAGATGTCACTTGAAAATGACGTCATTATCACGTACCTCTGCTACCTGGGTCGTCCAGCAATTACCACAATCGTCAAGGAATGTTTTGCTTTTCCTCCTAGTTATACAATATACTATTTACAAACATAACCTCAAGAAAATAAAAAATGGGATTAAAACTAACTGTAAAACTCAACGCGAGCAAACCGCGGGTAAAAGCTAAAAGCATAGCCTAAAGAAAACTATAGCCGCGACACTCGGCTCGTTTAGTGGGATACGGAATCAAATTTTCTCCGTGAAGCTCAGTGAAGGGAGAACACCACGCAGTTGGAACTCGATGCCAATCATACGCGCTTACCTGGGCCGGAGTGCAATAAATTTTCATAGGAATTAAAATAGAAAAAGATTCGTTATTTGGGTAAATAGACGTTATGCATATATATTATTTTGTTTGTATGTTATATAAATAAGTTAATGTTTATGTGTTAAAATGGGAAAAGAACGGTAGAATTATGCAGGTAGTTAGTTTGTTTATTTAAACTTAAATTTGATCATAAGGTATCGGAATCGGTTCAAATGACTAAAATAAATTGGAACTAACTGAAACCAACCGAAAGTTAATTGAACGACTAACCAAAGCTAGCCAAAAGTAACCATAAGCTCCAAAACAGGCTAAAACGTACCTATCGTAATAGGCTACAAAAATTAAAATAAGTTAAAACTAACCAAAACGAAAGAAATTTAAGCGACTAACCAAAAATATTAAATTTGTTTATAACGTATAGGAACCGATTCAAATGACTAAAATAAATTGGAACTAACTGAAAGTAACCGAAAGTTGATTGAATGACAAACCAAAAGTAACTAATAGCACAAAAACGGACTAAAACGTATTGGAACAGATTAAAAATGTTAAAGTAAATTAAAACTAACCCAAATTAACCGAATATTGGCAAGTAACAAAAGACATTAAAATTGGTTATAACGTATCGGAACCGGTTCCAATGACTAAAATAAATTAAAACTAACTGAAATTAACCGAAAGTTGATTGAACGAAAGTAAGTTAAAACTAACCCAAATTAGCCGAATTTTGGCGACTAACCGAAAGTTATCAAAAACTTTAAAATTGGTTAAAACATATCGTAACAGATTAAAATTATTAAAGTAAGTTGAAACTAACCCAAATTAACCGAATTTTGGCGACTAACCTAAATTAATTAAAAACATTTAAATTGGTTATAACGTATCCGAACCGATTCAAATTACTAAATTAAATTAAAACTAACTCAAATTAACCGAAAGTCGATTGAACGACAAACCAAAACTAACCAATAGCATCAAAAAGGGCTAAAACGTATCGTAACAGATTAAAAATATTAAAATAAGTTGAAACTAACCAAAATTAAGCGAATTTTGACGACTAACTTGAATTAATTCAATAACTAAAATAAATTGAAAGTAACCAAAATTTGATTGAAAGACTAACCAAAACAAACCAAAAGTAACTAAAAGTACCGAAACGGGGTAAAACGTATCGGAATAGCTTAAAAATAATATTAAGTAAGTTAACACTAACCCAGATCAATTCAATTGGACTATCCTAAACACTAAAATTGGTAATAACGTATCGGAACCGAAAGTAATCGATAGTTGATTGAACGACCCAGTTTTGGCGGCTAACCAAAACTAACCAAAAATATTAAAATTGGTTATAATGTATCGGAACCGGGTTCAAATGACTAAAATAAATTAAAACTAAACCAAAGCTGATTGAACTAACCCAAACTAACTAAAAGCACCAAAACGGACTAAAACGTATCATAATAGGTTACAAAATTTAGAGTGCCCAAAAATAATCGAAAATTAATAATATGGAAACATTCATAAAATATATACGAAGGGTACAGGTGAAAAACGATCTAAGCGCCATTTCCATAGGAAACTGTTATTATTGATTTCACAGAAAATTTTATTCTTGATAAAAGTTGGTGCTTGAAAAAAAACTAATTTTGACAATGTTAAATTAAGACTAAGTATTACAGGGTACTTAAAAAATATAAAAATGGTGGTTAAAAAACAAAAACTTAGGAATATCGGAAAAGCTTCTACAGGAAAAATAAAGCTCCTATTAAGGTAAAAATAAAAACCAAATACCATTTTTTCCAAAAGTGCATCGTTGCTGAAAAAAATAAGGACAAAATTAAGAAAAAGCGGGTTTTTTCAGTAATTGAAATGGATTTTCTCCGCAACGGTGCGGTGCGCTTTTGGAAAAAATGGTATTTGACTTTTATTTTTATCTTAATACGAGCTTTATTTTCCTGTAGAAGGTTTTCCGATATTCCAAAGTTTTTGATTTTTTAACCATCATTTGTGTATTTATTGAGTACCCTGTATAACTTATCTTTAATTTAGCATTGTCAAAATTAGTTTTTTTTCAAACACCAACTTTTATCAAGAATAAAATTTTCTGTGAAGTCAATAATAAAAAAGTTTCCTATGGAAATGGAGCTTAGATCATTTTTCCTCTGTACCCCTCATATGTATACACATTTTATAGAAATAACATGTTTTTAATTTTTTTATTAGTCTTACAACCATTTTATCATTTAGCCATGTTGATTTCAGTTTGACAATATAATTGAATTATATTTCAATATAAGAGGTCTCAAAAGAGCGGGACATATTTTCCGATTTTCGAATTCTTCTAAAAATTGTAGATAAATTTCATGTAGCATGTCGAATAGCCACCTTTCCATTTAAAGAATTTGATCTGTTTAATTTAGCGCGAAACGATTTGCATCTTCTTATCTTAGTTATTTAGTAATTATCTAGGTATACGAAATTTTCGGTTTGGTGGGGAGTATTTTCCAGGTTGTGGTTATGTGGAAGATAAGAAAGTGCAAAACATTTCGTTTGACAATAAACAGTTCGTATTCTACCATAAAGGCGTAAGTCTCAAAAACATTGTTTTTGCTGGTTGTTTTTCGTAAAAGTCGATCGTTATCCACATATATCCATTATTTTAGATTTGATCAGCACCTTGATATCATTTTGATTCGCTCTACCTTTTTTGGTTTTAAAGATACCAAGGTAAACAAAAAAACAAAATGTAGGGTTGGTAGCCAAGTTTCTTCTAGATTACATATAAAACAAACACCAATAATTTTCTGACATAAAAGCCTACTTTATATATTTTTTAAATAGAACACCCTGTATATTACTAGATTTTTGGACTCTCTAGTGAAATCAAAACACATGTCGTGTATAATATCCTATACCTATCTTTAGCTGTTTACGAAATATTGACAGTTGAAAGTCGGGCATTTTGACAGGCTCTAAACCGCACGAGATCAAAGAAAACGGTTTGCACATCTCTATCTTAGGTTTTCATAAGCTATCGAATGACAGTGGCTTTCAATTTAACCGGAGGTTTAAAAGTTCCGGTCAATTTTATTCGCGGGTTAAATTCAAAGTTACTGTTATTTGATAGCACATGAAAACCTAAGACAGGAATATGCAAACCGTTTGCTCTCATGCGGTTTAGATTTTAAAGCCTATCAAAATGTCAAAATGCACGACTTTCAACTGTCAGTATTTCGTAAACACCTAAAGAAAGATAGGTATAAGATATTATACACGAAATGTGTTTAGACTTCTCTAGAGATTCCAAAAATGTAGTAATATACAGGGTGTTCCATTTAAAAAATATAGAGTAGGCTGATATGTCAGAAAATCGTTAGTGTTTTATTTTATATGTAACGTAGAAAAAAATTTGGCTACCAACTCTACATTTTGCTTTTTTGTTTAACTTGATATCTTTAAAAACAAAAAAGTTACAGCGAATCAAAATGTTATCAAGATAAATTGAACGCACGGTACAGGTTGCTCCGATTTGGCGTAATTATGCACTTCATGCATAAATTAGTTCGTGAACTATAGCCAGATCAAAAATTTACTTTCATTTCACCATCTTGACAATATTTTTATCTAGCGAATAAAATGAAAAAGCTGTTACGAAAAAATATGCAAAATCGTACATAATACGTTTATAAAATTGTGCAGGTTGCTAAGAATCTATATAAAACAAAATTATGTACTTATATAAGATCTTTTTTTAGCTTAGACGAGCACAACTAGATAAATCAAAATTTTCAAAATTATTATTGCAGATCTTCACAAAGTCGTCTAAAACCGTAACTACTTGTGCAAAATAAAATCTCATATAAAAAAACTTTTGTTGTGTATAGATCTTGTTGATATTTAAAGATTAACTTGGAGCTTATATTCTATTATAGTTATATTCAGCATTCAAGAATGCTGTACTTACTACAAGTAATCTACATTCGCCATTCTTAATTTCACTTCAACAGACATTTTTAACTATTTCTTTCAGGTGTAATGTTTAAATAAATATCCGGCTCTCTTTATGCAGCTTTTTGAATTAAAAAATGGTTATTCTCTACTCGAAATAAACACTATTTTATAAATCATATATTTTGTGATGAAAGTTTAAATAAAATAATAGGGGAGAGTAACAATTTTAATATGAATCATGAATCACCCTGTATAACGTCCCAAAAAATTTTAGTACGGCTCACTTCACTAATGATTGCCGGGGGGTTGACGTCAAGTTAGATTTATTTATTTCCTCCCCACTACATAGTGATAAAGTTGGTCCTCGCTTCTCAAAGGTGCCGCGCTTAAGTGTCGCAGCTATAGTTTTCTTTAGGCTATGCTAAAAGTGTCCTATATCCTTTACTATACTCTTGAAGATATGTGTATAAATTTGCATGATGATCGGTTAAGTAGTTTACGCGTGGAAAATAGGATAAAACTAACCGTAAAAATCAAAGCGAGTGAAGCTGCGCGTAATAGCGAATTTAGTTACTTCTTTTTTCAATCAAGTCTTAATTTATTGAGCAGATTTTTTCATTTTTGAACTTTCTAACCGTAAAAGATATTTTGCTTTGGGGACCAATGCTGGTTGAAGGGGGCCTATGTGAACTAGAAAGGTTATTAACTAAAGAACACACAGTCTAGAGTTTGCACTTGATGCTTGACACTGAAGGATCAAATATTATGAGTATTATATAAACATGTTTTAAAAACAATCAGTCAAATATCAATCAAATTTAGTATAAAAGAACGGGCAAATCAAATAGATGACAACTTATCTGGTAGATTAGTTGCCTTTTAATTAAGGCAAAACGCTCCTCCTGTAATAAGCTCAAACCCTCCCGATCCTGATTATCTGGCTAATTAGTTCCCTTTTAATTAAGGCCAAACGCTTTTCGGGTAACCAAGGACAAACCTCCTGTTCTTGACTTTTTGGTTAAGTAGTTCCCTTTTAATTAAGGCCAAACGCTTCTCTGGGAACCAAGATCAAGCCAACCTAGAGTTACGTCAGTGAAAAAGTAAAGTAAAAAGTAAAGTGAACCATAGATAAAAGTGAAATCTAATTAAAGCATACCAATATAACTTAAACAAATTAAAACGTTCATATCAATTTCAACTAAAAGTAAACTCAAGGGAGCCGAATAAGTCGAGTCCAGTCAGTCCTCAGCGAATGGTCATGCGTTTTACACCATTCTGGTAAATTGTATTCAGCCATAGTTTTCATTCTAAATACATACATTCCTGTATCTGAAGACCAATATACGTACAGTTTGTTTCGCGAATTTAGCGAGTCGTTAGTCCATCTGATATACAACCTCCCGCTCAAGGAGGAACGCCGCCAGTAATCCCTATCAGCAGCACGCATCTGAGAAGCGCATAAATTCCTCTTTGACAATATAATAACATTTTGGATTGGACATGGTCTTCACCCGAATCAACCTTCTACATTACGTAAAACAGAAAAAAATAAGGAATCATAGAAAAAAGGAAATTAGTTTTTATGGCATTCACTCAAGTTTTTACAGAATTAAAGCTGCATTTACATTCAATTTGAAGTCCAAGTCGAAGTGCAATTCGCAAATATGTCATTTACATTGAACGAATTTTTAGGTTACGTTTATACGTATGGAATGTTTGTTGACATTTTCCATTTCTGATTTCTGTGGTGTGTTATATTTATTTATTTAAATATTTAAGTATGGACAACAAAAGAAAAGCAGTTATATTAGCAGCTACAGCAGTTTCCTTGGCTATCATCAATTTGCAAAAGAAAAGTAAAGCTAATAAAAGAAGAAACAGATCAGTTTGGGTGAGAGATATTTTCTTGAAAAGGAAAAGGCTTGGATTCTATGATAATTTAATACAAGAGCTAAAAATAGCCAACCCAGAACTTTTCTTTAATTTCACGAGAATGAGTTCCGGTAGTTTTGAAACACTACTAGGCTTCTGTGGACCTTTGCTCGTAAAAAATTCACCAAGAGAAGCGATTCCACCAGCTACCAGGCTAATGATTACATTAAGATTTCTTGCTAGTGGGGATTCTTATCCCAGTTTATCATATGCATTTAGAGTTGCTCCTAGCACCATATCGAATATAGTATTTGAAACATGTAAAATTATTTGGCAGAAATTATCCCCTCAGGTGTTGCAGTTGCCAAATAAAGCTCAGTGGCTCCGAATTGCAGAAGAATATAACAGATTTTGGCAACTCCCAAATTGTCTGGGTGCCATTGATAGCAAACACATCAGAATACAGGCGCCATCTCATTCAGGAAGTCAGTTCTTCAATTACAAAAAGTATTTTAGTATAATACTCTTGGCAGTTTGTGATGCAAAATATTTCTTTACATATGTAAATATAGGAGCCTATGGGGCGCAGAGTGATGGAGGTGTCTTAAAGAACTCTGAATTTGGACATCTGTTGCAAAATGGACGTCTGAATATACCAGATGGCCGGGCATTGCCGAACACAGTGGAGAAGGTCCCCTTTTATTTTGTGGGAGATGAGGCCTTTCCCCTTCAAATTAATTTATTGAGGCCTTTTAGCAAAAAAAGGAACCAGCCAATACCTGAAGATGAAATTATATTTAATTATAGGTGGGTATTTTCAGTATTTCATATTTATGTCAACAATAATAATAATCATATATTCAACAAATAATGATCTGCAAATGTCATCAATTAACTTGTTTTTCTTTGGTTTATCCAAGTGTCATCTGATAATTATAATAAATTTTATTTAATAATGACTAAAATTGCATTGCAAGTTGTATTGTTATATTGATAAAATTGGCTGACATAGCTGGTGAAAGTTAACATGACTATTGTTGTGCCCTTGGATTTACATTCTTACCAATTAATACCAGTAAACCACTTCATTTGTTTTAGATTATCAAGGGCAAGAAGAACCATAGAAAACACTTTGGGAATAATGGTAGCAAGATTTAGGATTTACCACCGATGTATAAATGCAGACCCAGATACTGTAGATGTCATTGTGAAAGCCAGCAAAAAGGAGATGGGACAGTTTATTGCGGCGAAGAATATGCTGATCATGAGGTTAATGGAAAAATTATTCTTGGGCATTGGAGAAAGGAAATGGGTAACACTTCTGCTTATGCAATGCAAAATTCAAACTTACGCTTTGGAAATAGAAACTTTGCCCGAGAAGCATTTAACTTCAGAGACTATATAAAAAAATTTGTAAATGGTATTGGTAATGTTTCATGGCAGGAAGAGTTTGTAAGGAGAACCCACTAGCTTTTAATTAGTTATAGGGACCATCAGTGCCTATTAATGGCACTGATGTTCCCTATATATCTCAAGAATATGTGTGTTATAATTTTAAATTGTCTGATTATGTAGGCCTTAACTTCTATCTTGCTGATATTGATTGCAATCAATGTTCAATTAAAGCTAGAGAATTATAGCTTCTGTAGTATATAATTAATAAGAAAGATGAAAAGCTATTAGGTTTTATGACTTGCACATTAAATGACTGTGATGATATTAATTGCTTTAAATTATTATATTGTTCTTATGTTAGATCAGTTATTGACTATACTAGTCTTGTTTGGTCCCCTCGATATGATGTATATATTGGGCAGTTAAAGAAAGTTCATATATTGACTACTTTTTTGTCCTCCCAACTCATTTAGGCAGACTCCTATGAATTATTAGGTGTTGGTTTCGTTTATTTGTAATTGTGATTATATTATATGTTGTACTTATTTGTATTTAGAATGGGAAACCATTAATAAACCATTTATTTATTTAAAAGGAAAATAGTCATTTAAAATACCTAGTCTGAAAATTTTTATTTTATTGACTTAGTTAAGCACATATCTCTTTATGAAGGCATTTTTTTTAATCCAGGGATGTAGCCATCATTATCATCATTAAAATATGTCTATAATAATTTTTATATAATAAAAAATATTTTCAAAAACTATTGTTTTTCTGAAATCGTCGAGAAATGTTCATTTTCTAGGACCATTCGACCTATTCGTGAGTAATAACTTTGACATAAGTTCAACAAAACTGACAAAGAATAAATAACTATTTATTGAAAAGAACGTAACATATTTAAAATGAAAACAAACATCTAAATTAAAATAACAGAAG
>MU186765.1:40700-84568 GCA_016904865.1 Pissodes strobi | reverse complement strand
TTCCTGGTTGGAGACATGTCTTGAATCACATCAAGCTCAATGCTCCATGTCCACAATGAAAACACCATGACAAGAGTGAGACTTTTGAAAGTCCTCCCCAGGACGAAACTATCTAGGTTACTAAAATGATGAGTTGGTATAAAGTAAAACATGTGTAACTAATCACACAATCTGCAGAAAATTTGCCAAGACAACCTTACAAACAGATAAATGATATTACTTACAAATCATGAAGTAGGTATTTCTAATCTTAAATTATTCCCAAATTAATACCATTATTAGTATATTTACCGTCTATGCATCTCCAAAGCACTACAAATCATAACCTGACCTTTCCAATCATAGGTACACAACATCCAGCCGATGATAAACAACAAATTCATATTGCGTAATTAAACCCAAAACACGCAATAGATATCGCAATTAAGGGAAAGCGATATTTATGTGCTAAAGCGGTACACGTGGAAACAACCCTAAAAACAATTGTTTGTCTTAACAAAAAATAAATGTCTAACATTGAAAAGATTACTCATAATCTAACTAGCTTATCATCTTACCTATAAAACTATCTATAGAGTCTATTGCCTGGTAATAGCCAGAGGAACAAAGCAAATAGAATTCTAGAAACTTCTTCAAAATCAATAATTGTAAATTCCAAGAATCGGCAATATGATAGCAACAGCAACATAGATTCTTCTAGAAAGATTGGAAAATACAGTTAAAAACTTTTATATACAGCCTTCATAAAACTGGAACTAGTTAGGGTCGAAATATATTAACGTAACAGAAATAAAAGGAAAAGCCGGACCTCTCACGAAACGAATTTCAACACCGTCTCCTTAGAAACATAGTTGACAACTTAACTTAGTTAAAATATCGAACCCAAGCGCATCATGGAGCATCTATCGTCATAGCTCGGTTAATCGAACTTCTGCTCTAAACCATATTCTCCAAGCCGCAAGTAAATATGTCTTAAAAATCTGCAGAGAACCGTTACCTGGGAGCGTCGATTCGATTGAACCTGTCTAAGTGTCAAAATCATATGTGCCTGACACTTAATAAATGAAAACTAGAAATTTCTTCAAAAAGAAATATTAGATAGAAACACAATTAGATAAATGAATTACAATATACATTATATAACTTTTATGATATCCACACATTGTTTGAGGTAGATATTGCAACGAATTGGCTTGAAATATATACAAACCGAGTGTTACATTTGTGTCGAACAAATTGTTAAGTTTTATTAACTTTTAGATAAAAGAAAAGGTTGTGAGTCTTTTCCTGAGTGATTAAAAGAGAGTACAAACATTAAAATATATAAAGACAACATCTAGCAAATTGAACTAGACAACCAGAGCATTTGAAAGATATTTTCGGAACCAGTCAAACACCTACTACTCACAAAGAGACAAAAATCAGAATCATAAGTATCTAGTCCATCATACTGAGACATAAATATAAATATAGAAAGTGTATTCAATAACTTTCAAGGTAAAACAAGGTAAGGTAATGTACTTTATACACTGTACCTATATTGGATTAAACCAATCTAAATTATGTTTGCAAATAATAGTATACTATGATATAAGTGTATAAGAGGGCCTTTAAAGCACGCGAGACATATTTCATATTTATAAGTCGCAAGGGCTTTAAAGGTCTCTTATACACGTATATCATACGCTATTTTTTATTACGAATGCATCATAATCTCAAAAATGTTTTAAATATTAAACTTAAGGGATATATTGACGAATATAACAACATCCTTTAAAAAAGTAGGCGCATCATAAATATCATTTTAAGCACGCTGCAGCGTGCGATAATTGTTGTTTATGATGCATGCATAATAAAAAATATATATAAACTAAGCAAAGCTGTAGCATTTGTTTATGCCAAAATTTGAAAATGCTACAGTCGATTGCTTTTTCGTAGTCCACAGAAACCAAATACACAGAAAATTTGAATAGCTGTCAGAGTAAGAATATGAAATGGCAGTGTCCCAGTTATTTTTTTGCACAGCGGTATGCATTTTGTGTTTTTCCTTATTTTGGGAATTTTGGCCTATTGAACACATTCCTTCATTAATAAGATCATGACTAGTATTAGTAATATCATCACTCATGCGGTCAGCATGTCCGTTGTTGCTTCATCACCTTGTAGAATCTTGATCTTTAACATATCATTAAGGCTTTTCTGGACTTCCTGGTGTTCGTAGGATCCAACATTTCTTATGGTTATGGATAAGTCGTTTTATTGTTATATTGTCATTGTTATCCGCTAGATTTGGTCTAGATGGTTTCTACTTTTGGTTTTTCCTACGTTTTCATCGTTGCTCCTCTTTTCTCGTTCGTCTCCTTCTCTTTTTTGGTATTAACTTATTTAATTCTCCATATTCTATCGTTTCCAATGGTTAGTATTTGTAAGATATGTGCATTCCACTTCATTTAATGGAAGTTTTCTCTTTTGTTCCTCCTCTTGAAACTACCAATAAGGCTACAGCTATTTAGGAAAAAGTGTGGCTCTTTGTTAGAGACAGAAAATCTGTCTTGAGATCCCCATCTTATATTGGTAGGCTAACATTTTGTTAATTAATGTTCACATGTTTGAAGAACTCTTCAATTTTTCACTCCGAATGTTCCAGTGGAATACTACCAGAGTCATTACAAATTGCATTGTTGCAATATTTAACTACCCTAGAGAACTTAATGAAGATGATTGACTTACATCGACTATGTAGCGCACTCATATTATCACTTGAAAAAATTCCTGATGAATATCAGGATGAATTTATGGAGCTTAAGGTTGATTTGGCGTGAACTGCGCCATATCCTTGCTTTCCATTGCTTCTCCACAGATTTCGAACTTAGCAAAAAGTAAGCATTCGCAGATTTTCCATCAATATTCGTTTATCTTGTTTTATAAAATAATAGGTTATAATGTTATCTTATTTCACATTTTTAATGCCTGATTTGAATGTATATTTGAATATTTCAATTTCAAATTTTGGTATTCAGTTTAAAAGTTTAAAAAGTAAATGACACCGTGACTAAATATAGAACCAGTGCGCAAAGCAACGAAGGTCGAGAACTACTAACTATTCTAACGTATCATTTATGCATGGTTAAAATCATCCTGATATCCAAAAATGGACTGTACCACCTCACATATCTTATAAAGGAAAAATTATCTTAGATGTAGTGATAGAACGTAGTTCGTTTTCATATTATGAATTTATAAAAATAGGTGTTTGGTGTTTATAGAATTCTGTACGATTTGAAACAAAAATGACAATGGATTATTACTTTAAAGTACTTTAAAGTGTTATAATGACATTGTAATTACCTATAGAGTTTAGGCAAGATCCTGATAGTAAGAAATTTTTTCATGCTACGCTACAATGTAGCTTTATTGAAAGCGGAACAGCACAACTGGCATGTCAGCAATGGATGGCATCATTTGGTGAAGCAACGCACACAAATTGTATTATACGTCATACATGCCCTAACTCACAGAAGCAGGGCTATCGCATAACATATGACATATGATTGTCAACATAGCGCTTTTAATAAACGAAGAAAAAAAAGAAATGAACTTGACCGTGATATATCATGTGGTGATACGGTAAATATTGTTAAGAAAATTAATCGGAACACCATAGGGAATGATCCTTTACTCAAGAGAAGGCTTAATATGGTTATTACGGTGTTTTTTTAAGAAAAAACCGCTTAACTAAGTTAAGTTGGTATCGTTACTTTTTAAGCATTAGTTCGCATTTTAAGGAGAAATAATGATTAATTGAGAGTTTAGAAGTATTTAATTGATAATTTCACCACATATTTTTCTTATATTAAAAAACTTAATTTAAAACTATCTCAATTATCGAAAAGAAGAAAAAGCATGAACCTGCCACAAATACTTATATAGATTTTACTTAAAATTGAGTGATCTGAGGCCCATTTTTATGACTTTTATGTTTCATTATTTTCTTGGGTTCAAACTGACTCGTAAATGCGATTATAAAAAAAACGAATAATATGTCGTTTTAACGGTTTTTGGGTATGCAGATTCAAATTTTATGCTTTATTTAATATTTGTACGAACATTAGAGAGGGTGGGGTAAAGTAAATCGGCTAAATACGCTTTTTTAAAAGTAGATCCTTTATTTCAAAATAAATATTTTAAAATATTACCCTTATCCGCTAGATGAAATGGAGAGGGTCAAAGAACACAATTTTCCCCACTAGTTTTTTGATGTAACACCATTTAACCAAGTAACCTGAACATTTTAAAAAAGATTAACAGTAACAGTGATTCAATTTTCAGTGGTTTTTTTACATCAAAAACTTATAATATAATCTTATTATATTATTGCAGATTAATTTTGTGCACACACATAATGTTCAGGTAGCTGAAGTTTTTAGCTACTTAAGGATGGATAAAAGTACGGAAGAAATATTATAAAAAATATTTTGAAATGAATGAATGTGCAACCAAAATATTTCATGAAATGCCTTATAGAATCCGTAGAAGATACAAAGCAACTACCGATTTTATTTGCAGATGCGCAAAAAAATCCATGGGAGAGGCAAATTAAATATTTATATGATGAATAGAGGTCAGTTTAAAAAATATATATGAAATAGATATTAATAATAATAATTACTACTAGATAAATTTTACCAATGTTTTTCTTTTTAGGCATATAAACAATGGAGATCGCGATGAAAAAAGTGTATTATCGGTCCTTAAGGAAAAAAAATATGATTTTTTTTTGCAAAATGGTGTTACTGTTCATGTTCGTGAAAATCCCTTAATTTTAACAGTTATTACACCCATGAAAAGGGCCAATGAATGTCGTTTCGCTTAGGAAGTGGTTTTTGTAGATTCAAGTGGATCATGTGATCAAACCAATACATGCGTCACATTTTTTTTGCAACAAATAAAATTGGCGGGATTCCTTTAGCTATCGTATTGAATACAGCCCAGAGTGAAAGCAACTAAACATTAGCATTTTCAGCGGTAAATGAATCATTAGGAAAAAACAGTTTTGGATGGCAGGGTTTTCCTGGAAATGTTTTAACTGATGATAGCACTGCTGAAAGGAATGCTCTTAAGGCGGTTTTTCCACAATCACACTTACTTCTATGCACATTCCATGTTTGTCAAGCATTTTGCCGGTGATTGTGAGACTCCCATAACTCCATAGAAAAAACAGACAGAAAAAAATTTATATGTTAGCGTTTAGACTAGTGATTTTTGCGAATACTGATGAAGAATTTACGGAATATTTTTAAAATTTAATTTAAAAATATTGCCATGATAATAATTATCAAAATTTAAAAATTTATCTTGAGCCACAATGGAGCCGGCGTCAAGAGACGGCATTAACTTAATTTCTCGAGGAAACAACACGAATAATTACGTGGAGTCAATGGAGTCATCAATCCACATATTTAAAGACGTTGTACTGGAAGGTTGTCGATCTTTTAATTCTTGTGCTTTAATTGACTTTATAGTTTAAGTTTTCGAAAATTATCACAAAAGGCGCCATTTGATATTCTAAAAGGCGTATTCGCTAATTCGCGACAAACTTCAAACAAACTTGCATTATTATTATTTAAAATCTCCTTAAAACATTGACGGTATACGTGAACTGAAATTGACAGAAATTTTTACCTGGTGACATCACAATCGGACAATCAACTATTGTATATAGTATACACTGATATTGCAATGTGTGATTGCCGATTTGGTCAAGGTGGTCGTTTCTGCACTTGTGTGCCATTCAGGATAAATACAGCATTAGGATACACACGGCACCATTATTAACAAAATATGATAAAGAAGATTTAGCTGTACTTGCTTTAGGAGAAAACAGTTCTACAGAGTTTTTTTAAAAACATGGATGATATTCACAATGATTTTCAAAATATGTTACCTGAACCTAAAATGATTGAAAAATTGGATGAAATAGACAAAGAAATTGATACGCAAAATGAATCTACTGAAAATGGTGATTAAAAAAAATACATCAGGAAGCTGTCCAAAACCTTTCCCAAAATTTTTCCAGAATAACTGAAATGGTTTCCCTCAATGGATCGCATAATATGACCAATACCATTCAAAAAATAAATAATGTATTAGCTGAAATTAGAACTCCAGCCCAAGTGGAATGCATTTTAGCGAAAATTAAAACTAACCACAATTATGGAAAAATAGAAGTCCAGCCCACTTCCGTGTCGCGGGGCAAAGCTAGGCCAGGTTTGCATTCAGGCGCGAAACGGATTCAGGCTGGTCGTCCCACAAACAATGAATTAGGAAGACCAACAAAAAAAAAGAAAAATAAATCTTGCCGTTAACATTTTTAAGGCACAACGGTATGCAAAGTCACATGGTTCACAGCACTAATTTTTATTGTATTTTGTTAAAATGGTTTTTTAAATTATTTACCAGTAAGTATATACAATATAATAACTACATAAGTATAGCATAGGTGTCATTATTGTTGTTATTTTTCTTATTAATAAATAAATTATATGAGTCGTCATTAACTTCCTCAACCTTACTAGAATTATTAACCCCTTAATTTACAGCGTCCTTTGAGGGAAGCGCCTCGGAGGGAAGAGCTGCATCATGGTAGGATCTGTCTTTCACTCACGTGCTATTTTCTCGGCTAATGTGTATCACTATACAGCGCAGCGCGTTGCATCGTGGTAGGATTTGTCCTTGGTTTACACGCGATTCTCTTGGCCAATGTATACCACAATACAGCGCGACTTTTGGGATGAGCGCGTTGTACAATGGTAGGAACTGGCTATACGCTGCCCGTCTCCGCATTCACAATTCAATTTCAGTAACTGCAATTCTGAATTTCTCGTAAGTTCAGCTATTTTAACTACAAATCTTTACATCAGATTAGATTGTATAATCTTCTTGAAATTTGTCTGTTAGCGCAACATTGCATGTACTTGGTGTTGACCTTGCTGATCTATCTTAAGAAATATCTCTTTGAATTTTATAACACACACTCACTTCGATCATATAGCATTTGCGAGCAACAGTGCTGCTTGATAGAGCTGAAGCTCGAAAGTGACGTCTCTAATGGTCTATTCCAATGGCAACATTACGCTGCAACGTATAAAATGTATAAATATGGACGTTATATATAATTTACTATAAGAAGTCAAAGACTTACAAGAGATATATTTTCGGGAAACAATTCAATTTTTTTTCTTATCCATATGAACTCAACTATTAAGAGGTGATTTGTTAACATACATGCTGCCTGCGAATCGTAAAATCATTTAGAATACATCCTCTCAAATTGTTCCTTCTCTTACACCTTCTCTACGCAGTATGAGTTCACTACCTTCCGCCAATTACTTGGCAACACTTTCAAGCCGGTGCCGGTGTCTTCTTGCGTATTAAATGAACTTTGACTAATAATCCCGTCAACATCATTTTCCTTCCAGAGGAGACGAAATTCAAGTCAAGAAAGCGTTTCCCGTTTTAAATTGAATTAAGTAAAGCTCCTCTGTATTTTCAACTGGGAGTAATTTCTCTAACTAATTAAAATTGGAAATGCGTAATTGTTGCCATGTTACGTTACCTATGCGAGGATTATTCCGTTGGAATAATTAATAATATATGAGTATTGCATTACTTCCTATTTTAGAAACTAGCATCTTTAACATACGTATAACTGGTGTAGTTCATATTCTCAAGGGATGGAATAGGTCATACATTTCTGACCTCACATACGTATATAAGTAAGATGTGGTGATAGTAAGATATACATTCCAGTGTAATTTTGAGGTTGATATAAGCAAGTGAGTGCAGGGAGGCACACGTAAGAAGATCGTGTGCTTTATCTCAAGAACTATTGGACAAAATATTAAATATTAAAGCTGACTGGCATCGAAAATATAAATTTTATGTACATATTTACAGCACGAACCATTTTCGTTAGGTTAATTATTTTAAATAGTATGAGTATATTTTTACTTTAACACTTTATTCCAGCCCCAAAGGCTATTCTCATTAATTCATTTATTTTTACTTTTTCGAAAAGCCAACTTTTCTAAAACATCGCGAATGATACGCGACGCTTTATAATTATCTATTTTGTTAAATTTTATCATTTTTCTGCCAGACTGTAGAAATTATTAATACGAAAATATCGTTTTGAAAAATAAGTTATTCTCTTGGCCTTATTCAATGATATTTATAGATTTCAGGTATAGAAATATTGTTTCGAATTCGTATTATTTCAGTTCGCGGAAAAGTATATGCCAGGATTACTCAATGTATTTACTATTTCTAGGTATGCATATTCTCTTATTTATTACTCAGTTTCAATTTCTATCAAAAATAAAAGATAACTTATAATGAACCGGAGTTAGTAACTGATTCTGTTTAAATTGTTTCAATAAATTTTTTTATAATTATTTTAAATTAATTCGAAAATAACTCCAGTTCGTACTAGTTCGCCAAGGGAGAACATTCAAATAAAATAATAATTTTATTTTAAAACTAATTAATCAATTTAATAATTTGTTCAAGACATAATGCCCGAACCGCGTCAAAAGGTAAATTTTGCCTAAGGAAAATTTGGGAAAATGAACAACAATAGCACCTATCATATGCCTTACTGAAACTAAAATAACTTACTATTGAAATATGATCCAAATAAATGGCATTGTGTTGAATTTCACAACAACCGAAATCATATTCGAAGCGCAGCTGAATTTTATTCTTTTTGTGCGAAATTAGGTGAACTAACTACAAGGATTGTCACCCACTACTTGGACGCTTCAGAAACAGGTCCCCTCAACACTTTCCTCTAAATTGAAAACCTTGGCCAGGGGGCGTTTCTATTAAGAATATTCTCCTGGGACTGGAGTACAAAAACCATGTTAACTGAAATAACCATTTTTAATTATTCTAATTTGCCGCGTGTTGGCGGTACTAAAACCAAGGTTCGAATTTACAAAGCATTTTAAAACGCTAATTGCCACATTGAAATTTTCACCGACTTAGGAATTTTAAGTGTTCTTAATAAAGACATTTTAATAGCTGGGCATGTGCTGATTCCAGATTTTTCGAAGAGAACAACAAAAAGACAAGATCTAAAAGGGGGTATAAAAAGATAAAAATCTTTGGGAACGAGTTAGTCTGAAAAAACTCTAAAACGGAGATTTATCCACAATACCGAAATATAATTATTGCACTCGACTCGCGTTTTGCTAACCAAGTTAGCATCTTCAGGAGATGATTAAAACCGTTTTAATCATCTCCTGATGATGCTAACATGGTTAGCGAATCGCGCGTCGAGTGCAATAGTTCTGTTTTGGTATTGTGTATGTATGTTGCCGAAGTTTCCAAACCACAACATAGCTGAAAAAAGTCGTCACGCTCAGTAGCTCGTCACGCTGCCCAAAAATATGAGGAGTCGGAAAAGTTAGTCTGGAAAAAGTCTTCACACGCAACAGCACGTTAGGCTGACCAAAAGATATGGGAGCTCTGAAAAATTAGTCAGATAAAAATCTCCATGCCGGGTAACTAATTACGTTGCTCAAAGGGTTAAATAGTATTAAACAACACGCGTGTCTCTGAGTACCAGAGACCCGTGGAAAGTAAATAAGTAGACAAGAAAGTCATTTCGTCGTAGAAAACGGTACCTTTTTCCAACTCGAGCCCAGAAAATTCTACCTGATGTAAAAGAGAACTCTACTCGAAATTCGTCGCCCGTCGTTGGGGACGGTGTATTAAAAACTATGAAGGCTTGGATTGCAGATTACTGGTTAACATTAAGACCTAGAGAGTAAATTTGATAATGATTGATTAGGGCATCTGTATTTATCGAAACATAGCGGATGTATATCCTTAACATTTTTATGAACCACTCATTAAAACCCGCCGATAGTGCCAATCTGTATTTCATTTATTAGGAAATATAGACTTTATCTTGTCAGATTGAATTCAAGCTTGAGGAGAGAGAATCAGATAAAAGTAAATAACAGCGGTTTAAATGTTAATAATGCTACTTAGTTTCTTCTTTGTATGTCATATTTTATTTGCCAGGCGAACTCTTAACTAACTATGACGTAACAGAAATTACCTGAACATATTCGAATCAACCACTGAATTAATATAAAATACTCCCTTAAATTGTGTGATCCCTTGAAATTGAAATCTCAGTTAGTATTTTGAGACGAACGCTCATTTTCGTAAGACTAGGGTTACAATTGGGCACAGAACAAGTGGACTGAAGCAACTGTTTAGGTGGAATAAAAAAGTCGTTGCTCATGGCGATGGCGTCTAGGTAAAATATGTTCATAACAATAGGGCGTCACCACACTGGTACTGCCATTCCGGTTAACATAAAATGAACAGGCCGCGAAGGCCGCGAATACAGTAGGTATGCAAAAATGTGTAATAGGCGTTTATTTCAAAGTCACTTCACCGCTCCCGCCTAAAATTATGGATCTTTTTCTAACCACCAGTCCTGACCAGTGCACAATTACAGTTGGTCCGCCATTAGGTACTTCCGATCAGAAACTTATTACAACAGTTTGTGAATTGCCACTTATACAGAAGGATCTACCATTGCCTCGCAAAATCTGGCAATACAATTCTGCAAACTGGGACGATCTAAGGAAGTACTACCTAGATTTTCTTTGGCTCGACGTCTGCTTTGGCACTGACGACCCGTCAGTCTGTTACGAAGAGATCACGCAAGTAATATCGTCAGGAATGGAAGCATACATCCCAAATTCCATCAAGTTATTATCAAAAGGAAAACCCTGGTTTGTCGGAAGATGCGGAAGAGCTGTAGATAGTAAAGAGCAAGCCTACACGTACTGGCAGCAATATCAGACCACTGAAAATCGCAACAATTTTGTCGAAGCCAGAAACGAATGCAAACGTGTGATCGACGAAACTAAGGACAAACACAATCAAAGGATCAAAAATAAACTTTTGCAATGTCCCAGTGGTTCTTCCTGGAACCACTCTCTGGTCGGGAGCAAAGGTAGTAAGTAACAACTTTACAAAAACGTATCTCCCGCCTTTGATGGACGAACGTGGCATCACGGAGACTACAGCCAAGGAAAATAACATGCTGGCCAAAACGTTTTCATCGCAGACGTACCCCAAGGCAAGACTTTCCCCGCCATATCGATCATCAACACTACCATGGCAGAAGTCAAGTTTCATCACCGTGATATTCGCAAAATCCTTAAAGAACTAAATACGCAAAAAGCATCAGGACCGGTCGGAATACCTGCCATCGTGCTAAAGAACTGCGCCACCGAACTAACACTGACTAGCAACTGACATCATTATGGTACGATCGACCATTCCTTCAGCATCGTCAATCGGGCTGCTGGGTGTCTCGGTCAACAGCAATATGTCCTGGCATGACCATGGTTCTAACATCGCAAGATCAGCCTCCCAGAAGCTTGGTGCGCTATTGCCCAACAAAAAGCTCTATAAACCGCAGGAGTTGCTCTTGCTCTACAAAGCGTAAATAAGACCGTACTTGTTCACATATCTGGGGTGCCGCACAAAAGCACACCCTAAAGCTACTGGATTCCATTCAGAAAAGAGCTGTGTGTCTCGTCGGCCACCCAGAGTTGACCCGGAATCTGGATAGTCTGGAACACCGCAGACATGTGGCCGAGATGTCTCTGTTTTACAGATGCTTTCACGACATATGTTCTCAGGATTTGGCCCGCCTCATTTCGCCCCTGGCTACTCCTGTCATACAGTAACAATAGACGGCAAGAGCGCACCAGTTCGTCGTACAACTGGACACACCTAGAACATCGCTTTACAAGAACTCCTTTGTCTGGCGCACTGCATCACTGCGGAACTCACTTCCAGAACATCTGTTTCCCACTAATTACAACCTACAACTATTCAAGAACCATGTCAATCAACATCTTGGCACACACACCGCTCGTCGAGCGCCATAGGATTTTCAACAATAGCACGTTGTGTTTCCAAGCGGTCACCCGTCCAAGTACTAACCACGCCCGATGTTGCTGAACTTCAGTGATCAGACGAGAACCGGTATTTTCAACGTGCTATGGCCGTTGCCTACACATTTTAGCTTTTTCATAGAATAAAAATTAGGTTTAATAACAAAGTTTAAAATAAATAATAAATAATACTTTCGACAATTCGTTAAATTTAAAATACGCTTTTTTATAGTCTAGAATCCCTTTAAAACAATTTTAAATGGCAAAATTGTATAATAATACCGCCCTAGTGGCTAGAATCCGTTTACACATTTCCGTTCCATTTGCCGAGATTTGCCCTCATACCGCCGCGTAAGATGTTTACACATAAAAAATGCTCTTTCTTTATTTGACATGTTGTTTACACAACATTGACGGAAACTAAGATATATTAAATTGATAACGATTTATATTGAATTCCTTGACGGAGTGACAGCTTACTTTACAGCGATAGTTGCATTGTATAACGGAATCTATTATACCGACAATAAAGATTCGGACTAAGGCGTAACTGAAATACAACTTTTTAAATGCATAAACTGCTGTTTACCTGGGGTGAAATCTCGGGATTTAATTATTGTTCAATCATACTACGAACATGCACATGCTGGGGTGTTTCTCCAACAGTTACCACATGGCATTTTCCTTGAATTGTCTTGGAGATTTTTGGCATTGCTTTCACCTTAAATAAATTCACCTTGACCAACAAGAATATAAACTTGAATTTTCCCTCAAATGACCTTGGGCATCCTGTCGGTTTTGACATTGACCTTGATTAAATTCACCTTGACTAACTCAAAATATGAATATTGATCTAATCTGGAGTAACCTTGGAACATTGTCGTCTCTGAAGTTGGGAATGTTCGACTTTAAAGGCTGTTCACGTAAAGGCTCCACCGCCCCCCCCCCCCCCTCCAAATCACCGGTATGTTTAAATTTATCCAGACAAACTTTTTTCATATGAAAGCTTAGCTTAAACGCACATTTAACCTAATCTGATTACAAGCTATTGATTCAAAAAACTCAAAAAATTGCATTTTTAGGCTACTTCCCATAATATTACATTATAAAAAGTTATATTTTGCATGTAAAGCCATGTAAACAAAAACTCGATAAATGGGATCTGTTTATGCTTACTATGGGAGCGCCTGGACTTCACTTAAATTATCACGATTATAGAGATTTTTTTTTGAAAAAACTTTTTTGACATTTTCATAAAAAGTATTACGTCAAATAAAAAAAAAATAAAAAATTCCATTTTATGGTACTTCTACGTGGGACACTGCACAAATTTACTTCAATGGCAAAAACTCATCATTGACAGATCAGTTGCACTAAGCAACCACTCTAATATAGAAATATTATGTTGTGGATTCTGAAACTGTCTAAGGTAAATCATACAGATTTATTTCAATTGTGAATCTCCCATAAACTTTTTTTACATATGTATCACAAATCAGCAGATTGATGATATAAATAATATGCTTTATAATGGCTCTAAGCTTATTGGACCTAGAACCAAAAAAAAAATAATTAATTTCAGTAATATATTGAATAAATAAATAGTGATATTACCAATACCAAAGATATCAAGAAATTGTTAGATGAACTAAATGAAGATAGACGGACATGTTTGAAAATATTTTTTGCCTTGATTATTGGTGATTAATAATTGAAAAATACGAGAGGGGATATGCAATTGAAATTATGGCTTTATTTGAATTAGCTAAATTTGTATCGTTACATTAATCCATGAGTCATGAGTGTCGGAAAATCCCAACCATTTTAAGCAGAGTTGTAACAGAACAACTCAGTTCCTTCTTCAATAACAAATAATCTTCTCACTATTTTAAACAATATCTTTGTCATTAATCTAAATGTTACATTTTTCCGAAAAATCGAGTTATTTTGCAAAAAAAAAAATATTAATATCTTTTTCTGGCGATGACGAAGTAGTTTTGCCATCAAATAGACGCTTAGTCTATTTGTCTTTTGCAGCTTCACAGAAAAATCCTTTAATAGGTTCACATTCTACGAATTCCTAGACATATGTAGGTGGATTGAGAACGTTCAATCTCGTAACTTTAAACTGCTTAGCTCACAACGATAGTGTATAACCCTTACTATATAAGCTTTTGCATTTGCGTAAACAAACTACATCATCCAAAAGACATTTAAATTTATTGGGTATACCTTTCGTACCGATAATACGATGTATTTTAAGCCTTCGTTATTAGTGATGATGAATATTCATTAGTAAGAACTTATATATCTCCTTAAACACATGATTTTAAGAGTTCGTATGAGTCGCTCAACAATCGCATGATTAATATTGTATTTTCTGACAAAAGTTTGGAAATTATTATTGTTAAATTCTGTCCCTTAATCACTTTGCATCACTAACCTCAATACCAGTCTTCTTACTGATTGCACTGGTGTACACATATCTGGAGGATCAATTTATTTACACTAGGATATATCGATAAGCATCGTTTTCATTTGCTTATTGCTGTATTTCGGCCAAGTATATTTACCAAAAATCTCGTTATTCTTTAATGATCGTACGTCATCTAAAAAATTCTTTTCCCGCAGAGCTATGAATCTTATTAATATTTTGTAGTTTTAGATTGGCTTGAGGGGGTAGTGCCGTGATCAAGCGAATAATTTATTTTGTGTATCAAACAATTTTTCTTCAAATTTTCTCCAATGAGGATCGGCTTCACGTGTTCCCTCATTCTACGAGTATACTTGTACTGGATGTCGTAATCGCCTATTTCTACTGCTAGATTTAATTCCTTTTAAATTGATTATTTTTTTGTTGTCTCATCTCGGATATTGATATTAGAGACTCGGTAATCGAGTCGCTAACATTCGCCAGTTTAACGGTAATCTGTTCGCTAACAGCTTTACTATGCTTATTTTTTTTTCGAACAAACCACAAAGTCTCTTCAAATTATACCAGTGTCAATCAAAGCCAAAGGCAACCAAGGTCAAGTGAGTGAAGACGAGTTTAAGGTCACCTTGGGAAAAAAAATTGAGGAGGAGTCAGTCCGATCGAAAATATCCTACTATCATTACGTCACTAATGATTGCTGAAGAACTAACTTAATGACTGTTATTACGCAACTAAGCCAGTATGAAAACATAATGGGACCTTAATGTGTAGGTCATATATAATAGTTATCTACAGTATTAAGTGCAGTCAGTACGGTAGAATGTCCATAGCACATCTGCGATCATTTAAATAAAAAATTAACATTATTTTAATTTCAAATTAAAAAAAAATCAAACCTTGTTGTTAAAAAATCTGATTTTAACGCGTTGCGTTGTTTCAGATGTATTTTTAAGAAATGAGTTACGTAATAAGAATCATATCTTAACTAGTGATGTAGAAACTCATACCATAACTAGTGATGTAATCACACTTAACTACACTCACATATATGTGTGTGGTGCCATTAAATTGCTGGGCTGTGTTCAAGAACGTCGCACTGTGATGAAAAAGCGCCTAATAGAAGTAAATCTATTCGTATGTGTTCAAAAATTCCATATTTTCAGAATAATTAAGAGTTATCATCAAATATTGCCCCCTGACAAAGGCTGAGAAAAATAGAGTTTGTAGTAGTAATAGAAACACTACTAATTTAATGGATTGATATTTATTTGAGCTTCAAGTCTAACTGGTATTCGTACTCCACTGAATAAGTCTTAGATCCCCTCGGTTAAATAATGTTCTTCACCTCACTGCAAATTTCCTTTGCCGACGTCTTCAGTCAGCCTATTAAAAAACGGAAATTATGTCTAAGGGGCAATTTACTAAGCGTTTACTTTGCAGACATTTTTCTATTTTCTCCGGTTGGCAATTCAATTGCATTAGGTTTCAAGGTAATCATTGACAATATTTGTATCTCTCCCCTGTACATACAATTCGTATAGATAGGCTTTAGGCGAATTTGTCTAAGCTTTAAATAAGTTGTGGATTTTTTCGCACAATTTCAAATACATGTTTATTTTATTTAACCATATAAAAGGTAATTTAATGTATATACATTAGGTTAGGAGGGGATCCCATATTGAGCAATACTTATGCTCAAAATCACATTCAAAACAGTCTATATTACTTGAAGTGTGCCATAATATGATACGTATGCAACAACAATAAAGGTCTGACGTCCTAAAAATTTGTGTTAACTTTGTTTAACGTGGTGTAGTGGAAATAAAATAAAGAATCTCACCGAGACTGTCTTACTAGCGTATTTCCAGCAGAAATTCACACAACAATAGTCTTCATCCCTTTGGAGTCATTATTCCACTGTAGCCGAGGGATATGTGGAAAACTCCGTGGAGAATAAACGAAAACAGCCTTGAAGATACTAGGAGAAAAAGAGGTTACCTGTACACAGCCTAATGAACATGTTTTGACTATGAATACTTCGATCGGAAATGGGTGTGAAATATGTCACTGTTCACACTCTCGTAGAAAAAAATATTTATATATTTTTGATGTGGAAACATCTTACGCGGCGGTATCAGAGTAAATCTCTGCAAATGGGACGGAAATGTGAAAGCGGATGGGGACGGAAATGTGCAAGCGGCTGTGACATCATAACCATGGGCAGTGATTTTACGAGGACTGCTCAAATATTTGCGCATATCGATATAGGATATGTTTACACATCAGTGTCTCGAGTATTAGCAGACTCTCTTTTTTTCATCTTCTACGTTCGCCTATTCTAATGCGGCACATAAAAAACTTAAGCATAAGCTTTTAAACACAACAAGGTGATAAAGTAGTATAGACGCACTAAAGCCGCTAAGATTTCAAATTGGAAACATATATGACGCCTTACTTAGTATTTATGATAACCATAAGATGGAACCATCAATAAAAGCATCGGGGTTATTGTCATGAATTGAACAGTTTGATATTTAGTGTTCCGTAGTTATCTGGCGATGTTAGCTTCTGCACACTGAAAATTACTCTCTTCTATCGGCCCTTTCTATTATAAAAAATATTCAAGAATATTTTCAAAATCTGAGGGATCTTTTAATAAATGTTTAAATGAAGCTAATTTAGTTCCAAGTTTTATTGAAAATGCGAGACATTTGAGTAAGAACCAAAAATAGACCATTTTTACATGAACATTGGGATGAACCTATTCCAAATACGAAACAAAAATGCAAATTTTTATTTTTTTTTGAGGTTTCGGGACCTCAGGACAGCCGAATTTTCGACAATCTCGAAGAAAGGAAGGACTACGAAGCTTACGGACGAGTCAAACGAGCCCCGAAGCGAAAGAGAAGACATGAAATTTTGGATCTTCAGGACTTAAAAGAATTTTAGGAGATAACATTTTTGATAACAGAAGTTAAGCACATAAAGAGGCCATGTCAAGCGGCCGAGTACCAAGGATTCTCCGAGACCTCCAACTGTAGTGCGCACCCTACAGCAAGACCCCGCGAAAAAGGTTAGTTGCAAGCACCTCGAGTCAGCTTTCTTGTTTGGGTTCCCCCCATTCACTTACGTGCCTCTCTGGTTCTACGTACTAGTCGTAGTTAAATATCGGGCGCGAGTAAAGCGCGTCGACGCCGACGGCTAGTTCGGCTTCGAGAACTAGAGAGCCCCTGACTCCCGCAAACTTTAGCTACTCGGTCTCCGGTTGAATAGTGAAAATGCATAGGAGCCGAAAACAAAATAAGGCTTAACTAAAGAACTTTAACTTTAAAAGTCCTCCATGTGCAACTTCCGTACGACCCCTCTTAAGGTGATCGTAACCAAATACTCCCGACGAGCGCCAGACGCGCTCAAAAGACGATTTTAGTGCGATCCTTATCATGCCGTAACCGAATTTACGGTATAACCTGTGCCTGTGCTAAATTCGTACGGAATTCAGCTTCGCAGAACCCTTAAGACTTCGAACACTTTGTGAAAATCTCTCGTGCGATGCGAGAAGCCCCAAATAAGTAAAGACACTTGTGTCTGATAATAATTAAAATATTTTAAGTCATTAGTTAGTAATTGTTTAAAAATACTAGATTAGAGTTGAACTCTCGCTTATGAATGAAGTGAATTGAGGCACATTTTAAATTATCACTTAACATAGGGATTTATCAGAATTTGATTTCAATTATACAGGGTGTCCCAATTGTTCAAATTAGAAATCATTGATTTTTAGGACTTAGCCAAGATTAGGAGATAGGACTAGGTTAAGGTCGTAGATATTTTGTGTGACAACTACTAACTACTACCTTTTGACAATCCTCCCTCCTGCTTAGCCCATCTTGCACTGTAAAGACTTCTTATAAGGATTGTCAATACATAAAATATGAGTGCCATACAAAATTGTATCCCACAGCAGAACTATGTTATCTCAAAAGATTGTTACCTTTTTGCTACCTGTTTATTTTAAAACCGTTTGGTGTCATTGTTATTAATCCACAAATTCTTAAAGTGCTTTTATTTTACTACGGAACATTATTGTACCTTTTTTTAATAATAAACAACACTGTCATTACGATGCCATTTGGTTTTTTCTTAATTTATTAACAATAAATAAAGTATTTTTAATACCAGAAACCAGTTTTTAAACAAACATGGATCCACAAGAAATTATGGACAACTAGAGGCGGCTACATTGCAAATTTTGCCGGGAAATTTTCGTGACGTTTACAATAAGACTGGATGAAAATTAAGCACATTAAAAGTATAAATCAGGGGCGGCTTCTCAATAAGTGCGCCCGTGCGCGCGCACTGCCTTCGAAAGTAAACGGAAAAATAAAATCTTCCCTACATACAATTTAACATAAACTAACTATAATTTGCGAATTTACATATTTTTGAATCTCCAATGGCCGCAAAATAGATTATTTATAAGAGCGAAATCGAGGCACGACGGCGACGATCAAAACGCAGCGCGTCCAACGGCGGCCTCCGTCCGTAACCACAACTAGTTTAAATCTGCCGTGCGCTAGTGTTCGGCGCTCTTGTTAAATGCATTTTCGTCATGCAAAACGGTCGGGAATGTTCGTAAAATCACGAGAAGTCAAGGCTCATCCGTGCGCTATTTAGATCCGCACTTTGTAGCTTAATTTAGTTATAATTTGCAATTCTTGCGTATATAGTATGGTGTCACAAGCTGATTTTTTCAGGGATCAAAGTACATGATAAGATAACCCTTATTCCGGAGGTAATACAAAATTAGACTCCACAAAAGGACACTATTATCAAAAATCGAGATATTGGTACCATCGTATAGAGGAAAAAATACTTATTTCTTGGTCCAATGCACAATAAGGTCTTCGTAGGAAGTTTTTTTTGATAATTATTAAAAAAAAATAATTTGCATTAGCCCATATGGCCGAAAAAAAAATTAAATGTAAATATCTCGGTTTTAACCGTGCAAAAATTTAATTAAAAAATAGTTATTTTTAAATATAACACTCAATTAACAAAAAGGGAAGGCCTAAATGAAAAAAAAATATTCTTTATAAAAGTTTCGCTTATGTCTTGACAAGGTAATAGAGCGAATCCCATATTTTTTGCTTATAAACTAACAATGGTATAACAATAAATAATGAGAGACGTCATGGGTTTACGCCCTAATTAAATATGTCCAGCCTCTTCGTCTTCAAGCTACGACTGATGCAACACATTTATTATAGGTCCTGAAAAATTCAGCTTGTGTGGAAAAAGTGGGAGGTAAATCGTTTTTTAGGGCGAATATTACATACTACTATTATATAAGTATTATTCTGTATTATACTCCAGTCGAGCCGTGAATTTATTTTTGTTTTGTTCGGTTCGTTGACGCTTGTTAATTAGCTGCATATAAACTAGTGAGTTTACTGTACGTAATATTGTTTAGTGTTTTACATTTTTATTTATATACTATTATTCTACTGTCATGGCTAGTAGTTCGGGTTCTGACAATTGCTGTGGGGGCATAAATTCAGTTGACAATATTATTAAAAATAACTTTTCTCTATTGGATCTGAATAAAAAGATTGAA
This sequence comes from Pissodes strobi, assembly GCA_016904865.1. Classification (NCBI taxonomy): domain Eukaryota; kingdom Metazoa; phylum Arthropoda; class Insecta; order Coleoptera; family Curculionidae; genus Pissodes; species Pissodes strobi. The sequence continues at coordinate 64,530 of MU186765.1, read as the reverse complement.
ATAAAGAGGTTAGAGCGACCGATGCCGGTTTTAAAATTAGACCAAACATGTGCCAAGAAAAAGGATGGTCGATCTTTCACCAGACATTTTAACCCCCGAAATCTTGTGGCGAATGGAATTTCACTTTAAAGCTAGGAAACGGCAAAGTCGAAGGGCTAATCATCGACAACATGATGTTCAATAACACTTTTTTGCCATCAAACCGATATATTTTTTAACGTTTTCGAACTTCTCCTGATTTTTTTTGAACTTTATTGATTTGTAGTTACAATAAACTGTTTAAATGGTTTACCCTTCTGGACTCGATAAGTACCTACTTATTAATTTCTTTTAGTGCGCAACAATTACCATTTAAGAGGGCGCCGATTAATTTTTTAAACGATTTTAACGAGTTTTGGGTAAAAAATGGGCGTGGCACCCCCAAAACTTTCCTCCTTCGGCGTGTAAGCCTCCGGCGGCGCGGCGCCTGCAGCGGGCATCCCCCTATTCGTACGAAAAAACCTACTTAAATTGCGCACTACCTATTTAAAACCTCACGAGCCGCCACTGGTATAAATTAAAGTGTTTTGCTTGCCTACTTTCTTGAGTTGCACAAGAAATGTGTTGCATCATTGTTATAGATCACTCAACTCTCCAGCTCAACAAAAACATTGGTACCTCTAATTTTCTAAACCTTCTAAGCTTTCTCATGAGCAATGCAAAAGAGCATAAGCTAAAAAATTAAGAGCTCTTAAATGCAATGATATTAATACGTTTTTGAAAGAAGCACCTGACGGTAAATATTTGCTCGTGAAAACAACTTTAATGATGGGGATCGCGGAAGCTTGCAGATGTAATGAACCACCTAATTTGAGTATGGAAAATGTTCAAGACAATGATTTCTATTTGTATGTAATTATACCTGATACAAAGACTCACAAATTTCGTAGATTCGCAATAATGCTGTCAATCTTGTAGAATTATACAAAAAATACATGTCGTCTTTAAGATCAAAATATGCCACCAATAATAAATTTTTTTATATTTTATACCAATTGCAAATGTACGACAAAATGCGTTGGAATAAACGCTTTGTCAAAAACACCAGTAAAAAGTGCTTCGTACTTGTGCCTACAACACCCTCACCAAACGTCGCACGGATGCACGCTGCACGGTTTTGCACTGAGAGTCATGTTCGAAAAATTAGAGATAGGTGGACCTGACTGCTCGTTAAAATGGCATTTGCGAAACTAACACGAACACTGCGTGGAGTTGGGCATTTGAAACAAGTCATTGTATGACAAGATCATCTGGCACATCATGGCAAATGCAGGAGATGAAGATCTGTAACGGTCACAGAAGAATATATAGAAGAATCTATCACCAATAACATCGAGATTGCAAAAAATCCAGAGCGATACGTGTTCCAGAACAAGCTGATGTAATAACAGAGCCTAGTTCATGCACTGGAAGCATACATTTCTGAATCCTCAAACTGTATTTAATTCTCATTTAATATTATGTTAATTTAAGTAAATAAATTATATAAATTTATAAACAAAACATGAATATTTTTGGAAAAAAGGTATGACTTACAAGTCATAAATCACTAGTGTGTCTCTTAATGCATGCGAATTATAACAGTATAAGTACTGACTGTTGGAGAAAGGTATTTTATTGATTTGACAAGTCAGTTGAAACTTCTCTTTTTTTCCCAGAATCAGCACGCTAAATTTTGCCTTGTTTAAATTAAGCCCGTGTTCAGTGAACCATTTGTGTATATGTGCAAAAGAACATCACTTGAGCTGGATACTTTGCGCTAATTGAGTCCCACCCTCAATATGGTATTTGTTTACTAATCCAAACTAACCCAAAACTAAAATCAAAGTACCCCCAAGGCTCCGTCTCTACATGTCGAATAGCCCTGGGAAACCTCTTGCAGAAAGAAGATTAGTATCATCGGCATAGCTGATGAAGGTGCAAAAATCTGAGTTTTACTGATAAAAATATAATTTAGGTATATACAATAAATATTAACGGTTCCATCTTATAATTCCCTTACTTTGCTGGGGGTAATGATAACGCACTCAGAGAATATTCTAGAAAACGCTACAACATCGGTGTCAACTATTATCTGAGAAATCCCAGTAACGCGTCGTGTTGGTATTAGAGGGAATATAGAATGTACTGCAAATGGTGGGCAAAAGAAAAATGAAGCCGCACAAAAATGAAAATTTGTTAGCGTTCTTTGGCAGAAAATTTAAGTTTTGTATGCCTGTCACATTATTGTCACAAGTCTCGGTGCTAAGTTTGGATCATAGCCCCAAGATGAGAGCATTTCTAAAGTGAAAAATGTAGGACATAGATCAAATAAAACCATATATTTTTTTCTAAAGCAGAAATTCAACGATTTATTTTTAGGCGTCCAGTAGATATAGTGTCTATGTTCACCATCCTCTACCGTGGAGGAGATGCGCAGTGGCAAACATGATGATGTGCATTTATTGTCAAAAGTTTCCTATCGTCTTAGTCAACACTTTCGCCGGGAGAGATTGATTAAATTATCAATTGGCACTATTGAAGACTAAGAAACTTGTTATTCGTCAAAATTATTCATCAATATTTCACTTCTAGTTACTGGCAAGACAGTTGCCAAACCAAAAAATGTGTTTTTAGACCAATACGCATTGACCTTTTTTATTTAAATATTTAGAGAAATATAAAATTAGGGACGTTGAAGGGCCTTTTCTGAACCGACAAAAATTCTTCTCAGAAGCAATAATTGAACGCAAGTTCGTTACTGATTTCAAATATGCGAGAGCGAGATATGATATTTCTATTTAACTGAGAAAAATTACAAAAACTGTGCCAGAAGATCCACAGAATAGCCAAAGTTTCTCAAACTGTATTTCGCGGAACCATAGTTTTCAAAATAAAAAAGCTCCGCGTAATTCCGGGTCACTATTATATTTCAAAATTATTATAACAAAGTACATTGAGAGCTGCTAAATAAAAATGTTGAACTATTCGCTCGAGAGCGCAACGAGCTCTTGAAATTAAAAACACGCCTAGCGCAAGCGACACAAACAGCAAATTACGGGGGGGATTGAAACTTCTCACTTAGTAATTAGGTATCAGACAGGCTTAGCAAGGTGGAGGTTACATAATAGCTCAATATCTTATTTTGCTGTACGCTACCATTTTTAGAATTTTTGTGTCTTGTACTGAGATCTTTTTGAGATCTTTCTCGAGGAATTTTGAGAACCATGAGATATTGTTTGAGACATGCCAGGTTTCCGATCTGCCTGCTCGTGCAAATATCACACCAAGAACTTCAATATGCGTTAACATCGCAGTCAATGATCAAGTAGAACTTCTTTTGCTCTCAGTAGAGCATTATATCTCTCATTAACTGCGGGGGACGTTTTCTCTCGTCCCCAAGTGATCCTCGGTAGACAGTGACAGAATCGCTTTTTACAGCGATCTCCAAAACATGGCCTTGGAAATAGTCTACAATGAGCTATGTTGCTATAGTTTAATATCCAAGTACGAATTCTTATAGCCATAGTATCTTTCCTCAGTTTAATCCTACTACTTCTGCTCTGTTGATTCAAGATTTCTGCAGGAAGGATTTGTCCAAATCTCCCTTCTGAGAACTGAGCATCTGATCTGCGTGACACCTTTTAGGGGTTCGGGAGGTTTTATTGTTCCTTCGTCCCCCTATCTGCCTGACTCTTCTTCTTCTAAGCCTTGTTCATTGACCCGACTCGGTGCAGAGGTATACTTTAAGTACTTCTTCTATTTTCAGTGCCTTTATCTCTACTCTCTTTCAAGGTTGCATTGTTGAAACTATTTCTATGATTCATTGGGTTGTCGTTTACCATGTGCCTTTTAAGCTTCCCCTAATAATAATTCGAATCTTCCAAATAGTGTTTAACTTCAGCCATCCCTCGATTGTATCCAGTTTGCTCTCGTTTCTTTAGGTGTTTAACCCTCTCCTTTAGATGTCTATAGTTTGACAGTTTGTTGCTTAACTGAAATTCTGGGCTTCTTTTCTTTGGAGGTTCCCGGTTTGACAGCATGTGAATATTCGCTTTTTTAGTCCTCGTCTCAGTAGCTTTGGCCTTGTCAGCCTTTTCTCCTGGTTTAGTTAGTTTTTAGTTTTCCTCGTTTTCAAATATTGTTCTCATGAGAAGCTAGGAAGGTAAAGTCCGCTAGGTCATAACTCCACATAACGAGGCAATTCAACTTGAGATGGGTGGCGCCCACATTTTTCCGACCTTGGGCCGGACCTTACTCCTTGCTTTGATGGATTTCAGTTGGTCTAGGCTATAATGGTTTTTGCAAACTTTTATTGTGTATCATTCTCCCTCACCCTACCTATGACCACTAATAATCATGCTCCCGAAAGTACTTGATCTTCCCTCATCCACCAATCAGGGACGTGCCAGGTAGGTTCTAAATCCCTTCTTCAGTCTCGCATCGCAGAACTCATAATTGTCATCACCAGCTTTTCAATACTGGCAACAGATGTAAAATTTAGTCATCATGTAAATGTTATAAGTATATAAACATAGAAGATTCATTTTACTAGCTAAAAATTTACTTTAGTTGAATAAATAATGGATAAACGTACAGATGATATTTCCAAAAATGTTTTAATGTTTTTCTTTTGTCTGCTCCAACTAATAATATTCAAAAAGTTTTCATTGCCTGATATGGTTATGGTTATGCTTATGGTTTTGAGTTAACGTCTCCTTTCCGCTCCCTCAGTGGTATGCAAATCTAGACGAAACTTACAGTTTATCGTGGGTTCCGAACCACAGTTCTCGATCTCTTTCGAGTCCCAGCTTTACGGGCGTACCCCCACCCCCAAGGCTTTCTCTACCCTCGGATTTGGCGCGCACTTCAGGCTATGTTCGGCCTCGCCTCCCTTTGAGATGGCTTCGAACCTTTCGGCCCGCTCCTCCCTTTAGGATGGATCGCTCTTTCTTTAAGATTTTCCACCCTTGGCTGTAGCAAAGCCTTAGTCGTCAGTTATCTACCGACCAGCAAGTGTGTATCTGCACCCTTCTATTCCGCGCGATATCCAGTCCCACCCAGACTGATTATTTGCTTGAATGGGGAGACTGATGCAGATACATTTTACAACTTGCCTCAAGCCCTCTATATTTCAAAACTACAAACTTTTACAAAGTATGATGCCCGGGCCGAGATTTGAACTCGGATAAGCTTGCGTGTCGCCACACGTGGGCAGCGGAATTAACCACTGCACCCATCAGTGCGCCACCACGCCTGCCTGATATGGCGCATCGTGAGTCTGCCAAATGGAAGATTTTTTGCAATATCTCGGTATGATTAGGTGAACAGTCGATTTAAAATTTTATTTTAATAGCCCTGTCTAAAATAAGGTGCCCAATTTGGGAATCCATCTTATTTGCATTAATACCTCCAAATTGACCCGTATGATGAATTTTTAAATAAACAAAGAAATAATTTATAGATTTCATAATGTAAGTTTAATGGTATACCTTGTATATTATATTTACACCAACATTTGGCTGGGAACGAATACGTTCGCCATTTTATAAACTTCATTCTTTATTCGTCCTATGAAGTTTTGTAGTTGAAAACAATTTATTTGGCAAAGCCAACCTATATCCCCACAGCTTACGATTTCGTCTGGAAGAAAAATCTCCAATTTTTATTAGGTTTTTCCTGAATTGGAAAAAGAAAATACGTAAATGGAAAGCAATGGGAAATTAATTATGTAATCGACAGATGCATTGAGAAAATCACTTCAAGATGTGTTTAAAGAAAAAAAATTGTAAACCAATATTTTTAGGTGGTATGCATTAATCTAAGGATAAATATTCTGTTAAAATACGCCATTATCCGCACAGTAACCTTAATTATTGAACATCAAGTTACTGTAAGATATTTGCCTAAAATATTTAATGTATAAAGCGGTTAGAAAAGCAATTTTCATCATAGAGTATAAATCCAGTCGTAGCTGTTCACATTGCAAAAATAAACGGTGTATGCTGAAGACCACACGACAGAAGTGAAAACTTCAACAATATGAGATTATTATTATGATTTACAAGTATTTTTTTGTGTACTATATTTTGAATTTACTTAACACAATTTCGGTGTTTAAAGATTCAACCGCGAAATATGTCATAAAATCGACAGACATCACTGCTTATCGCTTGAAACACGTCTTAATTCTCCGATTGTGGTCAATTTTCCCATCTTTAAATCGTTTTACATGAGATATCAGGCAAATAAATTTTCTTCCTTTCTGCAAAAATGTTACGCATCGATATTGTAATCTACTAAAATGTATACGCTACTAAAGAAATATCACCCTGTCCTAAGTTTGAACTTGAACTTGCAGATTGTTATATAAACATTAAATGCAAACTATAAACAACGCGAGCAATCAATGATAGCGATTTTCAACCTCAAGCAAGCAATGGTCATCATTTTTTTAATATAAATACGCTACCGAACCTTCAGTTCATAAGACTTTGTTCTCACCTAAAACCAGCTGCCAGGTTAGCTAGACAACTGCCTTCGGGTTATATCCGCTTCTAAGGTTAGCTAGACAGCTGCCTCTAGGTTCTACTCCTTTATTCCCTACCCAAACCTAGTACCGGTTAGCCACTTGACGGCGCTAGGACTAGGGTTTTCACAACCACCGTAGTAAAGTCAAATCAAAGCTTGTCAGAGTTCTGAGAAAGACAAGTGTCTAAGTAGAGTCAGTTAGATGGTTTAGTGAAATATTCTAGTACTCTTAAATAAAACTCAACTCTTAAGAAAAACGATAATTATAATACAGTAACCAAAGACCTATAAACAATACCTCAAATCGAGAAAACATGCGCACCTTAATAATCGGGTATAATAGAATCTCTTTTTTTGACCATTAGTCATTGTTAAAGTTTTATCCTTAATACCTTGTTATTGTTATAACCAAACGTGATTTCTTTATCATCTCTTCTTACCCAATGTAACTCGGTGCCGGACTATCTCAGTTAACCTCCCTACACGCTAAGCAAGGCGTGTCATCACGAATAGAACATACAGGAGCAGATTGAGGGAAGCGTTACGTCTAACCAAAAGACCCCGTCATTGTACTAATGGCGGCACGGCCCTTCTTTGAGATGTTATTTAAAAAAAAAACGCAACAACCCCCAAAACTACTATTGGTCACAATATTCTAAAAAAAAAATCACCAAAAAGTTTAAATATTTTAACCTAAACGTTATATTAACATATTGGAAGGCATATTCTTTCAAATTTTCCATAATGCCTCAAAAGCAAACTCGTAAAATTGTCAAAAATTTGCAAAGTTTCTTCTAATGCATTTTTAGCGTAGAATCTCTAAAAAAAAATACTTTTCGAGAAAAAAAAACAAAATGTTCATTAATTGACCACGAAATCGATGTTTTTACATTTTCCTTAAAGAGGTAATTTTCCCGATATTTTCGAAAGCATTCAGAGAGTTTTTCTCATGGAAATTCCTTTATCGACCTATTATAGGCGCTAGAACGGCCAAAAATATCCCCTTTTTCAAAAATATACACGTCAATAAAATCCACACCTTTTTCCAATTCCCGCCAATTTTAATAGGGTTCGGGAGACCCTCAAAATAAACGTCTTCAATATTGCTTAATTTTTTCGACAGTTATCGTGTATCAAACCAAACTATTAAAAAATCGCGGATTTGACGTAATAACTCCCAAAAGGAAAATCTAATCACCAAAAACAATTTACTTACTTACTCGAGAAAAATAAGAATGAAACAATAGGTTGTTGGTAACTGATCCGGTGACTGTTTCTCTCTCTCTCTCTCGCTTAGTTGAAGTCAACGTTGACTTTCCCCGTCTGAGCTTTAAATAGCCGAACATAGACAGCATTGAGCATTACATGCGTAGACATCTGTAAGCATTACGTTTTGCCTAGACTGCTCAGTCTTATTCACTACACAGAAAAAAATACGCGCCAAAAGAAGTTTTCACTTCAAGAATAAAAGAATAATGTTAACCTAACTCTAAGGAATCTGTATCAGGAAGGAAAACTGTAGCGATAACCCAGAATTTTGAATTCGCCAATTATTCATTATTTGTAGTAAGTGGAACAAATTCGTTTCTCACAATTGGGTACTCGTAAACTGTGAATTATGAGAAAAAGATTAAAATACGGCCAAGTTGCGCAATTAAAAGTTTAATTCTGTTTCCTCGAGGAAGTTGAAAAATTTTTCTATTCCTTCTGAGACTTGAAATAAATTGAAACTTTTAATTTTTTTTTATATTTCCTAAATTAATTTGAATAAATGATGCTAATGCTAATTCTTGAAATAATTTTTTAAACGACTTTTATATATGTCAAAACTAACGATATATCACATTTATCCATAAAAGTCAACCACTCAGTCCGTTCTACATTACTTATTTGATTTGCGGATATTTAATAACTCGTTTCATATTTTTTAACCAATTGTTATTTAAATAAATCTAAAATATCTTAGAAACCAAATATATCCAAGAACTCGAATTCGGCTAACCTATAGAACTTTGAAATTCTTCAAAAATATTGTCAAACAAATCTCTATTTAAACCGCAATACGTTATCTTTTACTTAGACTTCAAATTATTTATTTTACATCGGAAAGTTTTACCACATTGCGTACTAAACCTAAAGGAATTCTTAAGTATCTTGTTTCCGAACTTACTTTGTTTATGAAATCGCATTAAGTCTACAAAGCACAATCAAACTTCAAAATTTAAAGCTGACAATGTAAACGTAATCCTGAATTTTTAACTCCGGAAAGAGATTTAATATTCTTTTATGGATGGTTCCGTATGAGACTCGGGGAGGGTGATACTACGTAATAATAAGTTGCTTCGTATTTCATTCAAAATTAACAAAAGCATATTATTTTCATATCTGATATTAGAGCGATTATTTGGCATAATTGTAACCTTAGCCTAGAATAATTGTTTTCCGTATAGAAACCATACCACAAGCTTTGGCGATACAAATTTAAACTGATATTTCCTGATACTGGCGGAGCTATTATCATATTATGTTGGTGCAGTGCCGCATTAACCATAAGGTTCGTGAGGCCCAGGTCTTGGGGCCCATTGGAATGAGGTCCCGCTCCACTGCTCCAAAAATCGTTGATATTTAATTTTTTGTTTAATTTATCATTAAAACTTTGAAATTACATCAACTAAACTTGTAAATATTTATATAGCTGCAATATCTAACTGGTACTATACTGATTTGCTTCCATATTGCATGAATACACCACACCTTGATTCATTTTTATTTTTTCGACTTCTAAAACATTTTTGGAAAGTGAAAACTAGGCGGAAACTAATAATATAACATCATTAGGAGAAAAATTTTACCTTTGTGTTTTTCCTATACGTTTTTTTTTAATATGTAAGGTTTTCATGAAAATATTTTTCAAAACATGTTTTTGTACTGTATTTGAACTTTAAAACATATTACGTTTTAATTTCGAAAACTTCCCTTTATATTAATTAATTAGCAATTTCCATTAATCGATATCTGGGCAGGAATATTAAGGAACCATTTAGTAAGCCCATTGGTTTTACCATGACTATTAAATCAAACAGCGCTCTTTATTTAGAATTTCTTCAAAATTCCTTACGAAGTTCCGATATACACGACAAAACAATAATAATGTATCGAGAGCAATGAACAGGTCGAGGAAGACCCGTTGCATGGTATCCACGTTCCCCCGATTTGATCCTCTTCAATTTTATCTTTGGGAGTATCTCAAAATTCAAGTTTGTACAAGTTCAGTAGAGACTAGAGAAAAACTACCGGAAATAATCACTTTTCGCTTCCAGCAAATGAGAAATAGGGCGGCTGGAGTAATTAAAAAAAATTAATTATCCTTTACGATGAAAATTAATTTAATCCTTAAGCGTTTTATTAATGCAACATTGAATTAAATTGTTGCCATTTCGTAAAAAACGAAAATTTTCTAGAAAACAGTTCATTTTATCGATATCAAATATCGTACTTTTCTTGTAGTCTAAGGTTACCGTTTTAAGCAGTAATAACTAGAATCTTTCATATTAAAAAAAATATTAAATTACGCCAAGTACTTTAAAAGTTATTCATGAAAAGCATATTTGCAGGGGCGTTACTTAGAAACCTATACCCAAAGTGTATTTTCTATAGGAAAAAATACCAACAGAAAAAAATTAAAATACAATAACAAATGAAATGAAATACTTCAAATAATTTAGCAAAAGATCAGTTAAAAAAAAACGTAAAATTAGTAAAAGTGCTGTCTTCTTCTTCGAGTGCCTTCTCTTATCGAAGATCGGCAACAATTTTGTCGAATTCTTCTCTGTCTGGGGCCCTTTCCAGCAAAGTGTTTGAACCCAAGCCTGTCCAATCTCGTATGTTCTTAAGCCAGGAGCACTGCCTGCGTTCTGGTCCACATCTACCATCGATCTTAACCTCTATCATGAGCTATAGAAATTCATATCTATGGTGTGTCATTACCTGACCGAGATATGCAGTTTTCCGCCTTTTTTATGCTTTCGATGAGCTCACGTTATCTGCCAATTCGATGCAAAACTTCTAAATTGGTGGTGTGAGCAGTCCAAGGTACTCGTGCATTCGTCGATACACCCACATTTCGAATGCCTCGTGTCTGTTTAGACTGCTAACTTTTAGCGTCCACGTTTCAACCCCATACAGAAGCATGGAATATATGTAGCACATCACAATATCTAATTTGTATATCAAATGACCTATCGCTTAACAGGCTTCGCATTCTTAAGGAATTTTGCCCTAACCATTTCAATCCGAGCTCTGATTTCCAAATCAGGATCAGGCCGCTGCAAGCCCTCAAGAGTGTCCGCAATTATAACTATGTCGTCGGCATATCTTAAATTATTTATCAAGGTTCCATTCACTTTTATGCCATCTTCTGTGCCTTCAGGTGCGTTTTGGAATACAATTTCGGAGTACATGTTAAAAAGCATAGGGCTCAGTACACAGCCCTGTCTGACTCGACGTTTAATTGTTTGGGTGTTTTCAAGCTGCACTGTCGCTACCTGGTGTTCATAGAGGTACTGAATTATTTTTAGATCTTGGGAGTCTAAACCTTTACTTTCTGGTATGTTCAGCAGCGTGCCATGTTTAACACAATCAAATGCTTTAGCATAATCTATGAAACATAGATATAATTCTTTTCGCTGATCTCGACACTTCTGTAGCAGGGAGGATAGCGCAAACAAAGCCTCTCTAGGTCCCAATCCCTCTCGAAAGCTCATCTGCAGTTCAATCAGATCCTGCTCGCATTTCTTATGTATTAGATTATGTAGAACCTTTAGAAAAACTTAAATATCTGACTCATTATGCTAATTAGTCGAAACTCATCACACCTTTTTGCACCTGGTTTTTTTAGGAATAGAGGCAAATGTAGATTTTAGCCGGTCTTGAGGTATATATCCATTGTTATAGATGGTATTAAATAGTTTAGTTAGGATTTTTAAGTTTTCTTCATTTATAAGTTTCAGGAATTCTGGACAAATGTTGTCTGGTCCAGCTGCTTGACCGTTTTTTATTCCCATTCAAAGCCTCCTCTATTTCTGCAGTGATTATATTTGGTCCCATTTCTGTTTGACGTTGGTTACGAAAGGGCCTTTGTCGTCGAAAAGATCAGAGATATAATTTCTCCACACTTCTTGCAGTTCTTGTGTGTCTAAGACTGTCTTGTTGTCTTGATTTACTATTTTTGTATATGTTGGGGATTTACGGTTTCCTGTAATTTCCTTAACTCTTTTGTGGATATTAAATAGATCATGTTTTTGGTACATCTCCTCTATTTCCTTACTTTTCTCGATCATCCATGCTTCTAAAAGAATACTAAAAGTGCTGTAATAAGATTAAATAAAGTTGTTGTGTTGCTTCAGTTTCTGTGAATTTTAATGACGTTTTTGCTGTTGCTAAAAACTAAAAGTGACAATGGACACTAAAAACTAATTAATTCATGCAACGAAAATCAAAAAGTTGTTCCAAAAAAAGGTCACGCGTATTTAAAAGCAAAATATTTTTTTACACAATAACACTTCAATATAACGCAAACCTAACATATCATTCATTATATTGACATATCATTGATTTGTCAAAGTGAAATTTAACAATAATTCAACAAAGTGCACGAACCTTTTATTGTTAGCTATTCTAAAGGTGTAGTTATATTATAAATCGTTTTCATTATTAGATTTATCGCTTTTCAAAACGGTACACACCTTAGAACTAGGTCTGCTTACACGTTAGAACCAAGATCCTGCTCTAGCCTAATTTATATTTTGTACTCATATAAGATTCAGATGGAAATACAGGTAATTATTAGTACAAAAAAATTAATGATACGACGTGAATAAGCTTTTGTATTCTGGAACGGATATACACCACGTCCGGTCCCACCGAATCAATTAACTCTCAATGTGTCAATCCTGCCGGTGTTCCGTATGATTTCGAGAGATAACCCACGAATACTGGATCGCCCTGTATAGGGCTTTCAAGTTTATTTAGACCTCTATATCTAGGGAGATTATAAGAAACTTTAGAGTTGTAGCGTTTTTTCATAAACGTTCAAGATTTTTAATCAGAACAAATAAAAGAGCATGCAACGCTGTTATAAAATAAAAATGTGTAGTTTTTCTGAAATGAAACGTCCTGTAGCTAATTATAATTACAAAAAATGTAACAGATACAAATTATTATTTTTACATGCATGAGATAGAGTGTTTAAAAACTAGTTGGAATAATGAATAAGCTCCGTCGGCCTTAAAAGCTAATACGGACATTTTCAAATACCTAGTTTTTCTTCTATCCAGATCCTAATATCTGGCACAATGTCCATTTTAGTGGCCCCATTGAGCCACCTGAATCTCATATGGATAGGACCTCTTGGCTTTTAGGCTAATTTACTCTCTAGGGCCCTGAACTGAAGAGAGCCTATCCATTTAAGATTCATTCAGGTAATTAATTTACCATGTGTAAATATAAAGTACGCATGACAAATATCCCAAATTATAAATGTTGTAATCTTGGAGTCGGATCTTGTGGATAAGCGATGGTGGGGCCCAGTTCCACCTGTCTGGTTTTATGAATAAACGAAACCTTAAGTACAAAACAAGTTCGGTGGCCGCTAATCCTGAGCGAAAACTTGTAATGATTCGTAACTTTCTTTCTCCCCATTTTACAGTGAATGAAAACACACTATTTCAGCAAGACCGAGCCACCAGTCAGAATTTCAACGAATGCAGTGAACGCATTGTTCCCGAGCCTCGTCATTTCTCGAAATGATGTGACCTGGCCCGCTCGCTTACCCATGTTAACGGCTCTCGTGTTTTAAGGAAGAGCGATTGAGGCCGATCCACCCAGAACTATCAAAACCCTAAAAACACATATTCGGGACGAGATTGAAGCTATATCCATCAATATGCTGCGTGTGATCATAAAAACTTTGAGGTCCGGCTTCGAAATTGCATCAATTTCAATCGTTGTTATATCTATATAAGTTAAACTAGTACAAAAATTAAAATTAATAATTTTTTAAATCATCCCGGTACGCAGTGGCCTGTAGTTTAAAAGCATTATCCACTAATAAAGAGATATTCAAAAAAAATAATCCTTAGACATAAACAACGGTAATTAAATTGTTACAACTTAGCGATTAATCTGGAGATGTTTTATTTTATGTTAAAGAGTACGTATTAAAAAAACAAGTTCAATGCCAAAATGAGGCCCTATCAAGTTTGTACTTGTCTTGAACTTGGCTCACAAGATCAAATTCATGAAAAATACTATTTAATAAAATAGCACCAACATTTCTCAAACTTTTGTCGTAATTTGGTTTTGTGAAGTTTTAAGATCACAATTTAGTGTAGTAATTACATGTTGATATAGTTACTAATCAAAATAGAAAATGTCAATATAAGAGGTGTAAACTACTGCACCGTTTATTAAAAACGAAAATTATTTTATATGTAAGTTGCTAAACAAAATTTAGCAGGTCACTGCAAAAATAAGCTGCTGATCTGTGCACAGATTTCATACAGTTTTACAATAATTGGAAAGTCGTTTTACTTGCATAACCTCAATCCTCAATCCTCAAATTGATGCTTCGAACACAACCCTAATCTTTCTAACAAACGCAAACTCATATATTTTCCTGCAATCGTCCTCGACCATTCTAAATAACATGTTTTCCGGCATGATGTTGCGAATAGTCTTTCTGTTGATATTCTATCTGACAAGTTCGCTCCAATTCAACCGGCAACATCAAGTCGTCTTGAGCTGCTTAAGATTTTACCGGCCAAGTTTTGCGGTGCTTTTTGGTTGCTGGAAACGTCAAGGTAACTTTTTGAAATGTTGTACGAAATACGCTTCTTGGATTTTACTTGAAATAACTTCAGTTGACTTTTTCAGGGCCGTCTTTAACCCAGTCGGCCATGCAAAGCAAACAATTAGAAGCTTTTATATTGATATAGGTTGAAAGAAATATTTTGAACACAACTAAATGTTTACTCCATACAGTGGCGTATATAAGGGGGGGGTCGGTTATATTGCCTAGACCGCATATGGGGAGCCGAAACGATCCAAACATAGGCATAAAACTAAAGGATTTTTATTGATCTGAAGCACCGCCGCCGCCGACTCCCGAGTCGCTATCTGTAGGGTGCCGTACACTGTGTGTGCTGTTTGCTGTTTGTTTTGTTCTTTGTAATAATACTGAGCATATCATATTTCCTGCAATGGAAAAAAATAACGGTAATAATAATTACTATTAGCAAAATTTGGGCGTGGACCCCAAACATTTTTCCGGTGGGCCCCATAAAACATAAATAGGTCACAAGGGGCTCCCCAACCTCTGTTGTCTGTCTAGCCATATCCACATGTTGGGGATCAGTTTATGTGCCCATCTTCCAAAATTAGTTGATGCAAACTATTCCTGCCATCTGTCAAGAAGGAAAGTTCTACCCTCATTTTCGGGTACCCCTTCGTATATCTGCTTTCTTTCTCTGGCCAGAGGTTTTATTGGGGAATTCCTGATATCACGTCCGCTGCCATCAGTGATACGGTGCGGTGTCCACTTGCTTATCCTGATAGTATCTCTGAATTCTATTGGAGCCTTGGAAATAGTTTCGCTTTATCTACAGCCTCGAACCAGTTTTGCACGGAGTACAAAATCTGGGAATGGATTACGCCGGCTATTGTCTTCTGTTTGGACGCCTGCGGCCCGCCAATGCTTGTCATGATCCTCATAAATGCTGACCTGATACTTTCAGCCTTTTGCATGGTTTGGTTTACGTGCTCAAAACAGAAGGGTCTAGTTTCAGGCACATTCACAAAGACTTGAGCGATTTACTAAGTCCGATCACATTTCCCAGCGGTGATGCATTTTTTTTCATTATCAGTAGAACAGCCTGGGGTTTGTTTGTTGCCAACTGATGGCGTCTGCTCTTGAAGTAGTTGTCCTTCCAGATGAGTGCTGTGTTTGGGTGTGAGCCACCACCGTCAAGGCAACATCGTTATTTTCTTCTTCTATGTCCGAGAGATAGGACTTGATTGGGCTGATCAGTCCGTCATCTATTCTTCTATTTACCTTATCTTCTAAGATAATTTCTCAGGAAGCGCTATTGAATTGGTTCTTAACATCAACAACAAGTTGGATTTGAAACAACACGTAAGTTGTTTAGCAGATGATGATTCCCATCAATGTTATACCCTTAGACTATTATCAGAAAATGTAAGTGGTAATGTAGTTATAACGGCATATAATGCCTACGTGAATGCACGTAGGCATTATATAGGCTCAAATATGAAGTAATTTTTTGGGGTAACTCTGTGGATGCTCCTCGAATATTTATATAGCAAAAACGGGGTCTCCGTAGTATTTGCAAAATGAACGAACAAAAGAGCTGCAGGCTTGAATATATCAAAAGTGGTATTTGCATATGATAAATTTAGACTTATTTAGCGATTGTAAACTGAACCATGAATATAGTACTAGACATAAAAATAACTTAATTTGTGAGAAGCTAAACTATTGTTGCGTACAAAGAAACGTGAAATACTCCTTAATGAAAATATTCAACAAAATTCCGGAAAGAATATTGCCAAGATCTCAGCTAAAAACCACATTAAAAAATTCACAGTCCTCTACAAAGATGCAACCGGCGGAAACATGAAACATTGAAAATGATAAATTAAAATGCTAAAATGTGATTTGTGTTGTAATTCAAATAGTTTTTAATAGAAGAGCTTAAAAAATTAAAAATACAAACACGAGTTTTTATAATATATTTAATTAAAGCAATGCATTTTTAACATTAATATTAAAAATTATCATAATTAATAATTATATCAAATAATATCAATTTAAAAAAGTAAATAAATAAATAAATGTAAAAAGTTACCCTTCACTTGTAGATAGGAAAAACTATTAATATGTAATTAGCCATAACGTTGCTGTAATATTTTTAACCTGTTCCGATTCGTATTAGCCCGTTTTGATGCCTTTGGTTACTTTTGGTTAGTCGTTCAATCAATTTTCGGTTAGTTTCAGTTAGTTCCAATTTATTTTAGTAATTTGAACCAACTCACACCCTACCTTAGACGTTCCCCAAGGCAAGGCTCTCCCCACCATATCGAACATCAACACTACCATGGCAGAAGTCAAATTAGAGAAAGTTTAAACTTGGGGCGACAGAAATTTGGTTCAGTTCAATGCAGCAAAGACCCAAGCAGCCACATTCATCAAGAAGGCCAGCTGATACGGCGGGCCCTGACATCATTATGGCAGGATCGACTATTCCTTCATCCTCGTCAATCGGACTACTGGGTGTCTCTGTCAACAGCAAACAGCAATATGTCCTGACATGACCACGTTGCTAACATCACAAAATCTGCCTCCTAGAAACTTGGTGCGCTATTTCGCAACAAAAAACTGTATACACCGCAGCAGTTGCTCTTGCTCTACAAAGCGCAAACAAAACCGTGCTTAGAATATTGCTCACACATCTGACGTGCCGCACCAAATCACACCCTAAAGCTGCTGGATTCCATTCAGAAGAGAGCTGTGCATTTCATGGGCGCCCCGTAGTTGACCAGGATTCAGGATAGTCTGGAACACTGCAGACATGTGGCCGAGATGTCCCTGTTTTACAGATACTTTCACGTCAGATGTTCCCAGGATTTGGCCCGCCTCATCCCGCCCTCGGAAACGCCTGTCAGACAGTCACGGCAGACGGCATGAGCGCACCAGTTCGTGGTTCAATTGGAAACACCTTGAACATAATTTTAATGTTTTTGGTTAATTTTAGTTAGTCGGCAAAATTCAGTTAATTTGGGTTAGTTTTAGCTTACTTTAATATTTTGAATCTGTTCCGATACGTTTTAGCTCTTTTGGTGCTTTTGGTTACTTTTTGGTTAGTCGTTCAATCAACTACCGGTAATGGTCAGTTAGTTTTAATATATTTTAGTCATTTGAACTGGTTCCGTTACGTTTTGACAAATTTCAATGGTTTTGGTTAGTCGCCAAAATTCGGTTAATTTTATTTACTTTTAACTTGCTTTAATATTTTTAATCTGTTCTGATACGTTTTAGCTGGTTTTCGTGCTTTTTGTTATTTTTGGTTAGTTATTCAATCAACGGGGTCTCGGTACGTTATAATCAAATTTAATGTTTTTGGTTAGTTTTCGTTAGTCGCCAAAATTCAATTTGTTTTGGTTAATTTTATCTTACTTTCATTTTTTTCAACCTGTTCCGATACGTTTTAGCTCTTTTTGGTGCTTTCGGTTAGTTTTAACTTACGTTTTATCCCGTTTTAGTGCATTTGCTTAGTTTTGGATAGTTTGGGTTAGTCATTCAATCATCTTTCGGTTAGTTTCAGTTAGTTCCAATTTATTTGAACCGATTCCGGTTATAATCAAATTTAAGTTTAAAAAAACAAACTAACACGATCTCTCACGCGTATGACGTCATGTGGTAAATGTAGCATGCACCTTTTCACGATTTGAGGCCCTATACTAGGATAACAGAAACAGTTTCAATGTTAAAAGTTTTTAATAAAAAAAGCATTTTACTCGCTGGAAAAGTTCTATAATAATGTAGATGTAAGATCTATAACTTGTTAATACGTTGTATGCAGATATATAGAATAAGATATTTTGGCACTGGTCCACGCCCATTTAGGTATTATGTAATAAATTTACTGGAATAGTAGTGTGTTAACGAGAGTGAGTCCTCACGGCGGAGGTAACTACCTCCTCCGTGAGGGCTCTCTCTCGTTGAATTCTGAGGAATCTCTCTCATCATGAAATAAGTTTGTACCTTCCTGTAGAATCTTAGTTCTACTATAAAGATACACGTAAGTCTGTGTGCTGATTCTCTCTGTAATGTAACCTTGTTCAATTACGCCTCGGTTATCGACCGGTCAACACTCCACCTACCGAGGACGTTCTCCCAACAAGAAACAAAGTGTTGCCCAAAGACATATAAAAAGCAATAGAGGGAGTAGGTCATTCATAATTTACCAAATGTTTGCATGCCAATATTAGAAATATTAACGTGAAGAGGGGATAAAATAATGAATAAAAAGCAATGAAGATGGCGGCCGAAGCGCGCGAAAGAAATCATTTATGTTTCATTTATGTACGCCCACAATGACGCGCCTGCGCCATGTTTCTAAAGGCGGCGCACCATAGACGTAACATTTTAGGGGATACCTGTTTAAAGTCAAGGTAACATTGAAATAAGCCTGCTGTCAAGCAAAAAATAATAAGCGCAACCAAACAAAACTAACCCAAACTAACTCAAGGCAGGCCCAATATAAAAAAAATTGTCAGTCAAGAATCCAAATATTCTTAAAGTTTTTTTTCTTGATCTTGGGCATGCCTTGGGTTAGTTTTGTTTGGGTTAATACAAAATGGAAGGTATTATGGATGATGTAAACATCCAGAGAGTTTCGGACTTTCTAAATGTTGGAGATTAACCTAATTTGAAACGTCTATGTGCAAGAGTGTAGTTTTCAGCACCCGGTGCTGATCTGGTAGCTTTCAGAATTGCGCCACTCTCAAAACAGTGATCTAGCTCACTATTTAACCTGATCAGGAAGAACGAATTCTGGTTTGGGGGAACTTCACCGGGTCCAGGAGCTTTTTTGTTTTTTAGCTTGGCAAGCGCAATTCTTCTATGTTGAAAGATAGTAACGATACGTTAAAATTTGGGTTACCAACGTTAGGTATAAAAAAATTAGTGTTAAAAAACTTTCATTACGAAACACAACTGTGTTTCATAATGATGATAACTACGCTAAGTATGGTACTAATCACGGCACTTACTATAATGATCGTTTATGATCCAAATTAAATACATAACTTTATCTGCTGGCATTAATCAAATCCTTAAAAATATTAATTTAAATATTTGCATTGCGCATTATTTATTTCATTTTATTTTATTTATGTAAAACTAGTAAGCCAATTCATCGTTTCGATTCGTGTGGAAGTAATTAATTAACTGTAATAAATTTCAGTATAGTCCTAGTACATGCTGAATAGCTTTATGACTTTAAAATACAGCATCACAAAGCATCTATCATGGTATTCCAGCAGATAAAAATAGTTTGGGTTGAGGTTGAAATATCTTAAGTTTGGATCTTTTGACTAAACTTAGTCAACTTCACCTTTGGCAAATTATGCCAAAGCTCTTTAACATATCCCTGTCTATCAAATGAAATTGCCGGGCGGCGTATTACCATTGTTTACTATTATACAGAGCAACTGTGTTCCAAAACACAGTAAAGAATGGCTTAGCAAATACGCCTATTTTAGATTACCAATTCAGCACATCGCGTTTCCAATGGAAAAGTATGTACACATACTGTATTTAGCAAGATTTCTACAACGCCTCGGTGGCGTAGTAGGCAGAGTGCTTGCCTGTCAGCGTATTATATTTCGTTTACTTTTTATTGGTATAGCACTCGCCTTGGAAAAGTGGGAGAGTACCGTCTGCATATAATATGGCAGTACTGTCCATTATTAGGGATGCCTGTTTTCTTATTTAAATTTTATAAATTTTAGCAAATAGAAATCGCGGTTCCCAGAAGCAGATATATAAATTTTTACATGTTGACCCATACTTTGGAATACTAAAAAATATCATTAAAAATATTATTTTTCATTGAATATTTAGAAGATTTATCATTTTAATTTTTACAATACAAAACATTTTGAATCTCTGATAACCTAAAATGTTTTCGTTTATTTGAACAACACCTCGTATAATGTATCAAAAAATAAATTCTCTAAAATATTTCAATTTTTAGTGGACGTTGCAGCTCTCTTATAAACATATACAATATACATATTTCAAATATTATTCGTAATTCGTAATTGACCTCACAGGATTATTTGAACTGTCCTGATCCCCACCTAACATTAAAAAAAAAACATTCAAAATGCATTAATTACAAAAAGTCTGCGACTATTTAAACTACTTACTTAGTTTGTTTATAAATAGTAATATGCACGTTTTATTCTCAATAGAGCTTGTAGTCTGAGTGTCAAGGAATTTAGATTTAAGAAATTCTGCAAAAATTAAGAGTTTTCTTCCTTCGTTCTAATTATAACCAATAGTATTTCAACGTCAAGAATCGTTTTTATTTGGATTTTTTCAGCAGGCATTTTTTCCGAAAATCTGTATGGGAGGTCTTACCAAAATTAAATGATTTTATCCATTTATCCATGTATATTTTGTATTTTGCAAAAAATTAATGTTGTTTTTTTTTACTCAGGAAATAATCAAAGTTTTTTTCCAAAACTATAATTTTTAGACAAAATCTTAAATTGATTGAAAATGGATAATTTTCCGAATAAATTAAC
This sequence comes from Pissodes strobi, assembly GCA_016904865.1. Classification (NCBI taxonomy): domain Eukaryota; kingdom Metazoa; phylum Arthropoda; class Insecta; order Coleoptera; family Curculionidae; genus Pissodes; species Pissodes strobi. Next base: position 43,590 of record MU186765.1, on the reverse strand, counting down.
CAAATAAAGGCGATCTGCTTTGGTTCATAATAAAAGAGAGGGAAATACTATAGATAAAAGTTGGTGCTAGTCCTAAAGCTGAAACCCAGAATGGTCATTATAAATTTGCTGAATTGATTCCTAGTGATCACGTCATACGGAAGATGTTACCTTAATTCGATAATTTTAAATAGTTTACATTTTGTTGTCGCGCAGGGAAGTCAGGCAACCAGTGTTTTATGGCATTGGCACACACACTACAGGCAGATCAACGTCGCTGGGGGAGGGATGAGGTGGGTCAAATCCTAGGAGCATCTGCCTCGAAAATATCTGTAAAACAGGGAGATCTCGGCCACATGTCTGCGGTGTTTCAGACTTTCCAGATCCAGGGTCCACTCCGGGTCGCCGACGAGACACACAGTTCTCCTCTGAATCCAGTAGCTTTAGGATGTGCTTAGGTGCGGCAGCCCAGTTGTGTAAGCAATATTTTAAGCACGGTCTTATTTGCGATTTGCAGAGCAACAACAGCTGCTGCGATGTATACAGTTTTTGTTGCGAAATAGCGAGGTAAATTTTGAGATTTTAGCAACGGGGTCGAGCCAGGAAATATTACTGTTAACCGAGACACCCAGTAGTCCCATCGGTCGATCCAGCCATAAGGGTTTGGTTTTCTTGGTAAACGTGGTTGCTTGGGTTTTTGCTGCATTGAACTGGACCAAATTTCTGTCGCCACATATTCGAACTTTCTTCAAATCTTGTTTAATTGTTGTAATCTGCTCGTGTCTGCGATGGTATGTCTCAGTTCTGGTAAAGGTGTTTCTAATATAAAATGAAAGGCAAGGGTACTGCCATCTGCAAAGGATTATTGGTTTCGGCCAGCAGGTCATTAATATAGATGAGGAACGGAGCTGGTAAATTGCGCCCTGAGACACGCCCGCATTAACCATGAATGTATATGAGATGTGTCGATCAACTGCAACGTGCAGATCAGTTCTTAAGGAAATTGGCAAGCCAGCTGCCGAGAGACGCTAGCAGTCCGAAGGACGGCAATTTGTTGAGCAATCCGTCATGCCAAACTCTGTCGAATGCCTAGGAAATATCCAACGCAATCGCTCGAGATTCTCCGCAGTTCTCAATTGCCGTACTCCATATATGAGTGACATAGGCCAATATATCTCCTGTCGATCTTTCTTTGTGAAAGCCGTAGTGGTTAACGCTAATTATTCTGTTAGTCTAGGGGTGCTTGAGTAATTATTGATTGACTACACGTTCCATGACTTTGGAGATTATTAGAAGCAAGACAATTTCGCGATTGTTTGAGGGCGTGGTTTTCTTCCTTTTTTTTGGAACAGGTTGCACTCGGGCGATTTATCAAGAAGATGGGTAAATCTCTTTTCGGTAAGACAGAGAAAAAGGTCTGAATAAAATGGGTGGCAGGTATTCTGTCTGGTCCTGATGCCTTTTGCGTAGGTATCTCGGTCCTTTGAGGATTTTACGAATATCACGGTGATGAAACTTAACCTCTGCCATGGTAGTACTGACGTTGGATGTGATGGGGAGAGTCTTGTATTGGGGGACGTTTAAGGTAGAGCGCGACGAAAACATTTGGGCGAGCATGTTAATAAATGCCAATAACTATCTTCCAAAAGATACATTAAAAATGCTGATCAAACACTAAGAAGTAAACGAAAAAGCCATTGACTCTCTTTAAATTCGTCTGGAAATTTGCATCGACTCCAGGCAAGCCGATTTGCCCATCGGGACCAAAATTCATTTTGCAAAACAATAATTCTCCTTTTCTGTTCTGTTTATCAATTTCCATCATTATATTTTTTCTTGAGTTCTTTAGAAGAGACTCTTTAGATCGAATTTCACTATGTGACTGCCACTTTAAATTTTTCCCTTATTGCTAAACTAAAAACAGAGAAGAATAAAATATACGTTACAAAGTATAGTTTTTGCAAGAAATTTAGAAATGCATTATAATGTATCGACTATGCATCAATTTAACTAACATTCTATCTCTTTCCGTCTTGGATTGTTAAGACTTGAAATTGCGATAGCATAAGCATTAATTGAGAAGTGATTTCAATGATAAAATAATGATATAGTAAATAGCAGAGCTATGTATATCAAGTTAATACTTAACCTGTTGCTTTATAAGATTTTTAGTGCTTTGATTTCAAGGAAGAAATATCGGATGCAGTCGAAAGCAATTCCGACATTATCTTATCGAGAAAATCCATTTCCTACGTCTCACTTAGAATTTGAACATCAGCCCCAGCACTAAAAGACAATTTATTTACTTGATTCGCCCTTATTTCTTTCCAGATAAAGTTAAGATGCATAAAATGATACTCGAAGAGGATCTCAACGTTCGGCTTGTTTTCGCTAGAACCGAAAGAGCTGTACTGGCAAAAATAAATACAATGAAATACGAGAAATTTAGTTATTTTTTGGATATGGGATGCACAGAGGCTGGTGAGATTCTACAGGAGGTAAATGTTGTTTTGCTTTGCGGCTCTTTTGCTTTGGCTTTATAAACTGACATAACACATATTTTATAACATTGGAAATGGTTCTACGTACTAGGCACGAAAATTTGTGCATAGACACAAATTGTCGTTTTGCCAATTGGAGAAAAATGCCGAATGCTATTTTTTCTATTAAGATATGCTACCCTAAGTTTAGAATTAACTAATGCGGTGAGAACCAAACCTGGATTCCATGTTCAACGGATATTTAGGTATCGACCTATTAGCCTATTTTTTGGCTTTTGCCGGATTTTCTAATGGACTGGTCCATTCTTAAATAAAATTGAACAGTTATGCTTCTTCAATAATGAAGTTAATATGACAATAAAAGATTGAATAAGCGATAATGTAGCTAACTACAAAAAATGTTCACTACT
>MU186765.1:9519-35700 GCA_016904865.1 Pissodes strobi | reverse complement strand
TTAGTTAGGTTTCTTTAAGTGTAGTTGCACCAAGAAATGTACGTCGAATCGATGCTTCTGCAAGAAAAACAACGTCCTCTGAAACCTGCAACGCGATATGCCATAATAGTTTGACATGTGTGCTAACTAGTAAATAATAAAAGTTATTGAACTTGTAATAATAGTATATTCTTTTATTAGAACTAATAGCGTTCAAACTAGTTAAATCGCTGTTCGAAGTAGTTTAGACTAGGACAAATCAGTGTTTTCTAATATTCTAATCGCAATTAATTAATTTTAGAACAAACTGGTTTAGGTTAGTTTGGGTTAGGACAAACTAGTTCATCCTATCGCTCTTCGGATAGACTAAAAATCGGGTTTGTCGGCAAAGTTTGGCAATTTTGTGATGGCCGCTTTGTTTGGTTTTGTTTTTTACGTAAATTATTGACTTTTATTAGTAATTACATTCTATATTATTTTATTTGTGCTTTTTAGCAGACAATTTTAGATAATAGTGAAATGGATTATGTTGAAGTGTGAATCTGCAACGTCTTTGTTATATTAGTTGCATTTGTCATCTAGTTGAACTTATGACGCTATCGATTGTTTTTGCTTTAATTTCTTGAAGAAAGATTACCCAAAAATAATAATCGAAAGTAGCATTAGTGCATTTTAATTAAATTTCTGTCAAGTCCACTTAATCAATAATTGAAAGCCTTTATAACTAATAATGATAATAAATATTAATGTTTATATTAAATTTAATAAATGGTAAGGAAGAATCATAGTCTGTTTGGCCATTAAGTTTTACAATGTTATGTCATTTAGTGGTATTAATTCGTATTGCATGTAAGACTCTCCTAAACACACAACTAAATTTTGCGTCGAAGGTAAAATACCTTGGGGTCACCTTCGATGCTAAATTAACCTGGATCTTCATTTAGAATGAAGACTAAAGAAGCCATATATTTCTTATGAACAGTGTCGCAGGACCGGAGGAAAAATCTGGAGTATGAAACCAAGTTTCGTAATGTGGATATATACTGCTATCATAAGACCTATGATTGCCAGGGTACATGTAAATTTGTCCCCAAACCAAAAAGGGTCAAAAATAATTTGTAAATTGGTTCCCAATATTTTTGGTTTACTTGATCTTTATGTGTAAATTGGTTCCGAACATTTTTAGTTTACCTGACCTTTACGTGCAAATCGGTTCCCGAGATTTATCTAATAAAGCACGGTTTGATTTTTATAAATCTGTTTATTATACAACATAGTGTTCTACATTAAAAATAGCAACTAATACAAAATAATAACTTTCATAATTTCAATCTTTAGTAGGTAACAGCATTTTAGTAAACACATTTAATAAAATGTCGTCGACTAATTTCCTTCCTTGAATAAGATTCTAGCATTTTTTTTATACATTTTTTGCGGTTCTTGACTTTACTATCATGTATTTTAGCCGTAATATTGACGCTTTGTAATTTTACATAATTCTCAGTTTGAAATTCTTTAAGTTTTTCCAAAAAAATAAAAATATTAGGATATAAAAAGACGCATTGAAATGTTTGTGAAAAGATTCACAGGCATTAGTAGTGAGCGTAAGTTTAGCTGAGTTCTGAGCCCAAAAGTAAGGTAGAAAGAGAGAATCTTGTGTTATATAATTATCTATTAAATAATCTGTATACTTTTGAACAGTTTTCGTATGTTGCTCCTATCGCAAGTAAATCAAAAACAAATCAGTCGCTAACATCATGAGGACTTAAAAATGTAAGACCAAAATTCATTCTTAGCCATCTCAGAATGTTCGTTTCTATATTCGGGTGTAAGGACGTATTCTTGAATTTTTCTACACCACGATTGGGCATGGTGAAACCGACACCCGATACTGAAGGAAAAATTTGCACCACTGCTTTACGGATGGCTTGCTCAAAATGAATAACAATTTTTGAAATTCCTAATGTAATACCGTTATCCTTACAAATATTGATTATTACGTTGAACAGATTTTTATACGTTTCTGTTCGTTTATTTGGTAACAATGAATAAATGAATGGAATATAATGCCCGTTACAATAACCATGTAAAGTAAAAAATTGGCAGAAAAACTGTGTGCAGTAATTAAACGTACCATCTAAATAAATATGTGTCACTTTTTCTAACATCTGAATATTAGATTGACACTTTTTGGGTTTGGGAACCAATTTACATATTATTAACAGATGTTTCAAACTACCATTTTATTTCCTACCTGCCGGGAACCGATTTACCAACACCCTATTGCCTATGGCGCCGTAGTTTGGTGGCCCAAGAGTCAACAAAAACGGCAATGCTTAAGCTCAGTCAGGTACAGAGAACTGCCTGCCTAACCATAACAAAGGAAGAAAGAAAAGTTTATTCATGTTACATACATTAATAAATGTTTACATTCGTCGAAAACATGGTAACAATATGTTATTATATAATTTCAATGTCTAAGAAATTATTACAATGAAATTCACCACATGAATAAAAACATTTTGTTATGATGTATTTTTTAATTTTCGATGGTAATATTTTAATGGAAGGTGGCAATAGGTTAAACATTTTTGGTGCGTAAAATGATATGGCTGTTTTTATTTTGTGTATTCTATGATGATAAATGTATATATGATCTCTATTTATAGTAAGACGTTCATGAAAGTTCCTGGGTGTCTCATACTTGTTCAGGTTGGGAACAACCCCAACCAGAGCCATGGAAATCTAAAGGAAGTGTCTCTGTCTACATTGTTAAGGCTCAGAGTCATGGGTGTGCAACCCAGCATAGAATGTGAAGAGACTAGACGCCACCTGTGGGAAGGGGCAGTCGGAAGAAAAAGCGTCTGTAGACCCGATATAATTTTCGATACCGACTCTAGCGCCATCTAGTGCAGATGGCGTTGACTCAAGCGATTGCATTCACGCTATGTCTTCGTGATGCAATCAGTTTGCAGTATAAAGCGCGGTGGTCCAGAGGACTAAATGGTTAGGTCTGAACTCGGCAGCGGCAGTTATCGGCGCCGGCGGCTCGGGTTCAAACCCCGTTGTTTTCTTTTTATTTTTTTTAAGATTAAGTTTCTAAACAGTTTTTTTCTTGCTTTTGGGTATGTCTTGGGTTAGTTTGGGTTAGCACCTGGTTAGTTACCTTTTCTTGAGCCCCCGTAGCGAGCGCAGCGAGCGGAGGGCCATGCGAAAAGTGATATTACTTATTGTAATACGTGCCCGTACTTTGGATGCACTTTTTCCAAAATATGTTGCTTTATTTAACTAAAAACCAGGATATATTTAATAAAAGCCGTATTATAGTCGATATACAGTAGCTTGCATGTGTTTCCGCGAATACATTCACAAAGAATCCCCCTTCTTTGTGAATATATTCCACGCAAGGCCACCTATGTAGTATAGGTGGCCTTTGGTATCGGAAATTTGGTCGGGTCGCTAGACTCTTGTGTCGGAAGACTGCCACTACTGCAGGCCGGCGCAGACAGCATAGCTCTTAAGTTTGTCTTCAACAAACTATATGATGTGCAAATAAATCCAAATGAACCTATAACCTAAGGTAGGCTTAACATGTTCACGGATGGCTCAAAATCCCAAGGAGCAGGCTGTTGAATGTACTCCCGTAGCTTGCGAATAGCCGCACAAGAAATTGTTCGCAGGAATACTGAGGACCATGCAGACTATTAAAATCTACACGGGCAGTAGGCGATTAGATATTCTATTAATTAATAATTATCTTACACGATCTGAGCTAGTATCCTTAGCAACTCTGAGCGCCAGCTATCAATTTATGAACCATTATTATTACCAAAATTTACAGAAAAAATATTCTGTAAACTTTGTTATTACAGTCTCTAACACAACTAAATACCTCTAATGAAAACTGTCTCGCCCTTCTTTTTTAGGTGCAATGTTCTGTGTAAATCGATTTAGAAAATTTATTAGACATATTTTCCGTCAAGGAAAAGCACGAGAAAGGCTATAACTAAAAGTGCAGAGATTTTTAATATTTAAACCACATTTGTTTCTTTGTAGGTTAAATATCCCTATAAAACGTCATACCACGAATACATGGTAGATCCAAAGCTAATGAAATATGATATTTACAGTAAATTCCATTATCAATTATTCCTTGGACTGGTCGATATACATGGATTCAGGTAACATCGCCTTTCTATAAATATGCGTCCATTGTGATAAGTCTTCCACAAACTCAGAGCACCTCTAAAATCATCAAAACGAAGTGGTTTGCAAAAGTTAATCAAACGTTACTTCTACATTCAAGCGAACTGCCATATTTAATGTTCAGTAAAAAATGCGCACACGGATTTGAAACAAAGTAGGTATACTTCATACAAACAGTGTACAAAATGAACGAAATATTTTATATTGATTTCATAAGGAGTAGCTAAGAAAAAGCTTCTTTGGAAATTAATAAATCAAGATAATAAAAATTGTGGTATAATGGTCAGTTTATTGACAACATATTGATTATGGCATAAACCTAACTCGGAGTAGTTAGGTTTATGATTATGGTTAACATCTTGAAACTTGGAACGCTGCATTGATTGGTCGATGATTCTACCTTATCGTCCTTATCCTAAACCACCGAACATTAGCTATATACTTTTCCAAGCCTTTGAAGGTGTCTTAATGTTGCATCCGCCATTGTGTCAGGAATATTGTATGGCCGCATATTTTAGTGCTCAGCTGCACTTAATTTTACAATTCAGCACTCATTCCAAAGGTGAAAGGCAGATCGACTAGACGAGATTCAATAGATTCATAATACTGCTTCCATATTGAATAAATTTGGAAATTAATCTATAACTATATACAGTTTCAGGGTTTATTAAAATTAATCATAACGTTTTTCTCAAGAAATAATATAGTTATGTGTTACCCCTCGCAGATCATCCGAAATACCTCGCTTATAAGATAATCCTAAATATATTTATACGTGATTTAGTACGAATTTCTAGAGTACCAAAAACATCTCTTTGAGGGCGATTGACACCGATGATAACACAGTCTACAATAATTATTAATTACTAGTTACTTCAAACTAATTTGGATTCCATAAACAAAAGTTTTTATCAGTATCATACCTCTCGAAAATTAAAACGGGCTACCTTTGATTGGAGCGTTATCTGGAACCTCACTTAATCTGGTGTGTCACTGCCTAGGATTTGCGTTTAGTAGTGTGTAAATTAATTATTGAAAAAATGCGAAGGAACTTTCAACTTTCTAAAATATTTGCCAGAAAATACTTAGTTTGAATTATTTAAGTTTAGGCATGAACTCCGCATGGATAATTATCCTATGTTTAATTCTACATATTGATATTATATCGATAGCTCCTGCTCTTCGCAGATAATTCAACACTTCATCCCAGATAAACCCACACCAGATGCAAAAGATCGGCAAATTCCTCGCCAGCCAACTTTAACCTTGACGTGGCGGTTATACGCGGCCTGCACCAAATAATCTGGGTATGATTATAGAATTGTTCTTCAAAATTAAAATAGTTTGTCCGCACCAATTAAATGAAAACGTGTTTTGTTGGTGGATTGGTTCAGGGAAAATGAAAATTTGCAATAGCCATTCACTTTCTTTTTTCCCAACAGGCGGTCATGGAAATCTTGTGTTATTATGGCTGCTCTGACTTTTTTACAGAAATTCCATTAATTCGCTTTATTGTTTGCCGATTTAAGGTTATTTTAACATTGAAAATGTTTCTGTTATCCTAATATAGGGCGTCAAATAGTGAAAAGGTACATGCTACATTTGCCACATGACATCATACGCGTGAGAGATCATGTTAGTTTGTTTATTTAAGCTTAAATTTGATCATAAGGTATCGGAATCCGTTCAAATGACTAAAATAAATTAGAACTAACTGAAACTAACCGAAAGTTGATTGAACGACTAACCAAAACTAGCCAAAAGTAACCAAAAGCACCAAAACGGGCTAAAACGAATCGGAACAGGTTACAAACATTAAAATAAGTTAAAACTAACCAAAACGAGCCAAATTTTAAGGACTAACCAAAACTAACCAAAAACATTAAATTTGATTAAAACATATCGGAACCGATTTAAACGACTAATATAAATTGGAACTAGCTAAAAGTAACCGAAAGTTGATTGAATAACTAACCAAAAGCAAATAAAAGCACCAAAACGGGCCAAAATGTATCGGAACAGATTCAAAATATTAAAGTAACTTAAAACTGACCCAAAATAACCGAATATTGGCGACTAACCTTAACTAACCAAAAACATTAAAATTGGTTATAACGTATCGGAACTGGTTCAAACGACTAAATAATTTAAAACTAACTGAAATCAACCGAAAATTTATTGAACGACTAACCAAAACTAACCAAAAGTATCCAAAAGCACCAAAAAAGGGCTAAAGCGTATCGGCACAGATTAAAAATATTAGATTAAGTTGAATTTAACCGAAGTCTGGCGACTAACTTTAATTGACCAAAAACATTTAAACTGGTTAAAACTTATCGCAACCGGTTCAAATGACGAAAATAAATTGGAACTAACTGAAAATAACTGAAAATTGATTGAATGACTAACCAAATAAATTAAAACTAACTGAAATTAACCGAAAGTTGGTTAAACGACTAACCAAAACTAACCAAAAATAAACAAGAGGCTCTTGTTCTTGTCAAGAGCTCCAAAAAAGGCTAATTTTCAGGTAGTTTTAATTTATTTGAGTCATTTGAACCAGTTCCGATACGTTATACCCAGTTTTAGTGTTTTTGGTTAGTCACCAAAATTCGGTTAATTTGTATTAGTTTTAACTTACTTCCATAGTTTTAATCTATTTCGATACGTTTTAGCCCGTTTTGGTGCTTTTAGTTACTTTTGGTTAGTTTTGTTTAGTCATTTAATCAACATTCGGTTACTTTCAGCCAGTTCCAATTTATTTTAGTCAATTGACCAGGTTCCGATACGTTGTAACCAAATTAAACGTTTTTGGTTAATTTTAGTTTGTCGCCAAAATTCAGTTAATTTGGGTTAGTTAATTATTTTTGGTGTTTATGGTTACTTTTGATTCGTTTTTGTTAGTCATTCAATCAGTTTTCGGTTAGTTTTAGTTAGTTTTAATTTATTTCAGTCATTTGAACCGGATCCGATACGTCATAACCATCAATTTTAATGTTTTGGTTAATTTTGGTTAGTCGCCAAAATTCGGTTAATTAAAGTTAGTTTCAACTTAGCTTAATATTTTTAATGTTTCGATATGTTTTAGCTCTTTCTGGTGCTTTTGGTTAATCTTGGTTAGTCGCTCAATCAACTGTCAGTTAATATCAGTTGGTATTAATTTATTTTAATCGTTTTAACCAGGTCCGATACGTTATAAACAATTTTAATGTTTTTGGTTATTTTTGATTAGTCACCAAAATTCGGTTAATTTGGGTTCGTTTTAATATTTTTAATCTATTTCGATACGTTTTAGCCCGATTTGATGATTTTACTTACTTTTGGTTAGTTGTTCAATCAACTTTAGGTAAAATTCAGTTAGTTCCAATTTATTTTAGTCATTTGAACCGGTACCGAGACGTTATAAGCATTTTTAATGTTTTTGGTTAGTCACCAAAATTCGGTTAATTTGGGTTAGTTTCAACTTACTTCAATATTTTTAATCTATTTCGATGCGTTTTAGCCCGTTTTGGTGCTTTTGGTTACTTTTGGTTAGTTAGTCGTTCAATCAACTTTCGGTAGGTAAAGTTAGTTTTATTATAATTTAGTCATTTGAACCGGTTCAGGTACATTATAAGCAATTTTAATGTGTTTGGTTAGTTTTGGTTAGTCGCCAAAATTCGGTTAATTTAGGTTAGTTTTAACTTAACATTTGTAATGTGTTCTGATAAGTTTTAGCCCGTTTTGGTGCTTTAGTTACCTTTGGTTAGTTTTGGTTAGTCATTCAATCAACTTTCGGTTACTTTCAGTTAGTTCCAAATTATTTTAGTCACTTGAACCAGTTACGATACGTTATACTCAAATTTAATGTTTGTGGTTTGTTTTCGTTAGTCGCCAAAATTCGGTTCGTTTTGGTTAATTTTAATTTACTTAAATTTTTGTAACCTGTTCCGATAGGTTTTAGCCCGTTTTGGCGCTTATGGTTAGTTTTGGTTAGTGGTCCAATCAACTTTCGGTTAGTTTCAGTTAGTTCCAATTTTTTTAGTTATTTGAACCGGTTCCCACACGTTATAATCAAATTTGATGATTTCGGTTAGTTTTGGTTAGTCACCAAAATTCGGTTCGTTTTGATTAGTTCTAACTTACTTAAATTTTTGTAACCTATTCCGATACGTTTTAGCCCGTTTTGGTGTTTTTGGTTAGTTTTGGTTAGTCGGTTAGTAAACTTTCGGTTAGTTTCAGTTAGTTCCAATTTATTTTAGTCATTTGAACCGATTCCGATACGTTATAATCAAATTTAGGTTTAAATAAACAAACTAACACGATCTCTCACGCGTATGACGTCACGAGTGCCAAGTCAATGAATAAAGAATTCTTTATTCTTTGTGCCAAATATAGCATGCACTTGTTCACGATTTGAGGCCCTATACTAGGAAAACAGAAACATTTTCAATGTTAAAATGCATTTTTAGATTGTCAGACATGCAGAATAGATTGGTTAAAACAAAAGTTCCGATATCATAATAATAAAAAAAATTCCGATATGTGGCCAATATTCTGGCGGACACTGTATAACATTAGTTGGATTTAAAAAAGATTTTACTATAACATTGTATCTGCCAGTTTTCAGATTTAATTGAATTTCGTGCTCATTCGATTTTAGAATATGCAATAATTTTGGAAATAAGTGTGCTGGAATGTGCATTAAACAACATTTATACATACATTTCAGGATCGCGGGGTAATTTAAATAATGATTTTTCGCCACCGCTTCTAGTAGAACAATTCAAATAAAGGCACTTATAACCAGGCATTTTTAACAAAAATAAAATAAAGATTAATTATTTTTCGTAGCACTCTCGGACTAAACCAAAAGACTCGCGTGGTTCGCGTTTAGAATCACAGTAGAGCTTGCCCTGACTATTTCTTGGGATGGCTGGCCATCCCAAGGAGGCGGAGCTTTAAACGAATTCTGGTTTCATGCGTTAGGTGGGAGGTTTCGCATCTGGTGTGGGTTTATCTGGGACTTCATCAGAATATAGTTTGAGCGATAATAGTATATTATGATATAAGTGTATAAGAGGGCCTTTAAAGCACGCGCGACATATTTCAAAACACGACGCGCAGCGGAGTGTTTTGTAAGTCGCAAGGGCTTTAAAGGCCTCTTATACACGTATATCATACGATATTTTTTATTACAAATGCATCATAATCTCAAAATTTTTTTAAATATTAAACTTAAGGACTATATTGACGAATATATTAATCTGTCACATCTGACATGATCAAGTGTTTCTATAGCAACCTTTAAAAAAATAGGTGCATCATAAACATCATTTTAAGCACGCTGCAGCGTGCGATAATCGTTGATTATGATGCATGCGTAATAAAAAAATATTTACCTTCTCCAGAACTAAGGCTAATTAATATATCTATGCAATATATTCAGAATATCCAGATTATAGTTAAATCCGCAGTTATCAAGATTTGCGTTGATATACTTACGTTGTGAATTAATTAAAGGTAATTATTATTTTAGATATCTGTTAATATGAAATAACATCGACATAAAATGTACCTTTTAAATGTACCTTTTATTTATTAAATTAAACTGTGTTTTCGTAAAATTCCGTTCATTTGCTTGTTCGAAATCGTCTTGTATATCACAACAGTGAACTTGATTATTCTGTGTTAACTAAATTTTCCTCTAACAATCACAATCCGTAATAATTTTTACAAAATGCGTAATCGTTAAATGCAGAAAAATGTATCTGTTTATAATAAGAATCCAGAGATACACCCATTCGTTGAAAGAATGTCATTAATGTGCGTCATAGCTATGTGTTTTCAAACCAAGGCAAAATAATAAAGGAAATTCGAGGAACTGACTGACTTTTGAAAACCCATATAGTCAGGGCCGCTTTTAAGCATAGGCTACCTAGGCATTCCGCACCTCCGTACCACTGTCCGGGAGAAAAATTAAAATTAATTCCACAACAATTTTTAAAATCAGGTTTTTTGTCTTATCAAATAAATAGTATAACATTTTCGTTTTCGTAATCATCATTCATCATTTGCATTTGGTTTAACTTAATGTGGAGTTGGGTGTTTGACCAGCCTGACGCGAATATCGGGCGACAAAAAACACGGAGCAAGGCAAGGAGTCACTTCTTGAAGGCGTTACTGCCGCATATAAGGAAGCATCCTCTGCATAGTACCCATGCATAGCATTGATTTATAGGAGTGAATAAGCAATAGCCGTCTGTTGCGCTAATCAAAAGTGGCAACCTATGGGCGAAAAAACGGGTTTCTGCGCATGCCAAAATCGACGCAAGGTCGAAAAACGTAAGCAAAGAAGATCACGTTTTGTCATGCGCACTAAAACACTGTGATGCTGTTTCCGTGTCAGCAGGTGTCGATAAGAACCGTACTTGGCTCTTGGTTTTGGCCTGTTTTCGTTTTGTAGCCGTGACTGTTGCTTATGTGTATTTTTTTTTTTTGGAGCGAATACTTTCTTGGTTTCATGAGAGTGGGTTATGAAAAATTGATTATAACGTATCGGAACCAGCTCAAATAAGTAAAATAAGTTAGAGAGGTTAGTTTCTAACCGAAAGTTGATTAAACGACTAACCAAATCTATTAACATTGATTATAACGAATTGGAACCGTCTCAAATAAGTAAAATAAGTTAATACCAAGTGAAACTAACCGAAAGTAGATTAAACGACTAACCCAAACTAACTAAATTTATTAAAATTGATTATAACGTATTGGAACTGGCTCAGATAAGTAAAATAATTTGAAACTAAGTAAAAGTAACCGAAAGTTGATTAAACGACTAACCAAAACTAACCAAATCTATTAAAATTTATTATAACGTATCGAGACCGGTTGAAATGACTAAAATAAGTTGAGATTAAGTGAAACTAACCGAAAGTTGATTAAACGGCTAACCCAAACTATCCAAATCTATTAAAATTGATTATAACGTATCGGATCCGTCTCAAATAAGCAAAATGAGTGAAACTAACCAACAGTTGATTCGACTACTAACCAAAACTAACGATGTCTATTAAAATTGTTTATTACGCATTGGAACCTCTAAGTGGTCGAATTATGAGCACAAAACGCAGTCAAACTGAAACTCTAAGCGCTAAAGCATATTGATTTGAAAAAATACGAATGTCATCATCGAACAATGACATAGAGCGAAAAAAAAGTCGCGAGTAGCACAGTACACCTGAGAGAAGTGAATACTGCTTTATCGAGTCTCAACTTATTTTAATCATTTGAACCGGTTCCGATACGTTATAATCAATTTTAATAAATTTGGTTAGTTTTGATTAGTCGTCTAATCAACTTTCAGTTGGTTTCACTTAGTCTCAACTTATTTTAGTAATTTTCAGATACGTTATAATCAATTTAATGGATTTAGTTAGTTTTGGTTAGTCGTCCAATCAACTTTCGGTTATTTTCACTTAGTCTCAACCTATTTTAGTCACTTGAACCGGTTTCTATACATTATACTCAATTTTAATAGATTTGGTTAGTTTTGGTTAGTCGTATAGTCCTCCAATCAACTTTCTGTTAGTTTCAAGTAGTCTCAACTTATTTTAGTGATTTGAGTCGGTTCCAATACATTATAATCAATTTTAATAAGTTTGGTTAATTTTGGTTAGTCCAATCAACTTTCGTTTAGTTTCACTGTTACGTTAGACTTATACTATAGTATAAGTTTACGTATACCACAGATGGCACAAATGTGTCATTAGATGTATGAGAGGACTATATACTTTATCTCTCTTGCGAGACGCAAATATCATAAACCGTGTCGTGACGCGGCCTAGGAAACTAAAGAAGTGTTCACTATAAGAAAATGTTTATTGTATATACGTCTGCCGACCCGGCAGACGTTATAAGTTATCCTGCCGGAACGTTTGGTGGAATCTACTACACACGGCGGGGTCAAAGGGACTCCGCGCTTTTCGCTATACGCACCCCTATTTCTTCACTCCCAATTACAATTTTATAAAACTCTGGAATACGTAATTACTTATTTTATTAGGAGTGTACATATTTTACTAATTTTAAGGCCTCTCTTTCTTATTATTTTTTAGACAAAGATGCCCCCTTTAAAATTTTGACCCCTATTTAACCCCTTAGGGGTTACCTTACATCCCATGACTTGACCCCCATATTAAGCTTTCAAATAGTGACAACCGCTTCAAAATCCGTTCATTGGTTTTTCAATGATGTCCGAATATACAACCAATTTTCTTTTCTATTCATTTTTTATCTGCAGACTAGAGTTTTTAACATTTGTTCAATGTGCAGACTTTTCTACCTCTATTACTTTATTATATGTAATGATAATATCATCTTTGATTATGCTTATAATACAAGTCCGGGTATGCATATTGACCTTCACATTGCAACAGCTGGCGCCTACTAATTTTCTAATGCGCAAGTCAAAATTTGAATCTCTTTGCGTACATTTCGCGGTCGTAAATTTGCCATGTTTGGTATATTTACTGCATATCCACTCTTATAAAAATCAATGATGCATAGTGGTTCAAGCGTTCAAGATAGTTTCGATATAAAACATAAATTATTTATGGGTAAATAATAACCAAATAGTTGATATTATTGAGACTTTAACCTTTAACTCTGCTCATAGATTCTACTGTATGCACGCCACTGGGCGACTGCATCACGCCCAATCTAGTGTTCTGCAGAATTTCTTCAGTTTTGTTTACTTGCCACGAGGTATCTTCCCAAAGTACTATATATAACCCCGTTTCCAACATTTTGACATGCAACCAGTGTTGCCAGAGTTGGTTATTTTTCACCAGATCTGGTGAATTTCGATGCATCTGGTGATTTCGTGAATTAGCTTTACTATTATGATCAAAATTATTATGACATCACGAGGTAAAATTTTGTGAGCAGATTGTTCATTTATAGAGGTGTTATTGGCTTGTCACCTCTTGGCTATGTCTATGCACCAAAAGTTGCGTTAACCCAATCAGAAATATTTCGAACTCAGAATTTCCTTTCTTTTCCTAGATCAATTTGAATGTTATTGTGGCAGATGATTGAGGCATACAAACTAATTCATGTCCGTTTTGGATGTCACAAATATTGAATACACTCAAAATCAAGAGATAATTGCAGCAGCTCAATATAGTGAAGGGAAAATCGGATGATTTTTAGAATCGAATATCTTGCATTCGAATACTTTTGAGAATCGAATGATTATTCGAATACAAAGAATCGAATTATTTGGATTAGTCGCGATATCCCAAATGTTTCAATGAGCGATTCAACTTCTCGAGGTTTCGAGTGACTTTGAAGTCTCGTTCTCGAATTCAAATTTACAAATTGTCTGATTCTGGATTGTTTGTTCTTGAAGTCTTCATTCTTGATACATTTAAGCATAAGAGCAAAACTTTTTACAAAGATTAGTGAAAGCATTTGCGATTAAATATAAAATATTGGTTAAAAGTTGTATAAAATATTGGTTAAAAGTTGATTTGTTTAGATATTATGTAAAAGTTTATTAAAGATTTACTAGAATCATCACTTTTTAATAATTTAAATTTGAATTTCCAAAACTCATCATCTTCTGCATGTTGCAAAAATATGTATGTCATACCTGCCGACTACCGCATTTAAAATTAATAATATGTTCACTACAGAAAAAAATATTCAACAATTAAAAAACTACCACAGTAATTAAACTGCTCTATTTTATACTTTATATAGTATAGCGTTTTCGATTATTGTTCACCATAATACAAAACAAAGCCCGCTATTATTTGTTGCTCAAGTTACATTATAATCGCATTTGACGCGAATTGTGCCGATTCATATTTCACTTCGATTCAAACAGCATTCGAGGGACGATTAATTCGTTGTTAGGAGGACATTCTAATATTTCTGGTATTCGAATTCTTCGCTGAGAATCGAATGCATTCGAATGCAAGCCAGAATCGAATACTTCCATTATTTGTATTCGAATAGTCCCTTCACTAGCTCAATACTGCTCAGAAGCATATAACAATGACATAGTCCATCAATTGAGAAAAATGAACTGATTCAGTTCAAGTTTTTTTTACCATTAGTCTAAAAAAATTACGACTAAAACGAAAAAAAATAAAAGGTTGATTTCCTGATATTGTGGAGGAAAGTCGTTTTTAAAATTGAAGTTTATCAAAGACATGCTTGGAACCTCCTTGTTAGAAAACAGGCTCAACGCTTTAGCTTTACTTAGTATTGAAAGTGACATTTTGAGACAACATAGCTAAGAATATAATTATTACAAGTAGCTTCATTAGTACGAAGTGTAGGCATAAACTAATTAGCCATTAAGCCATTAAAATCA
Source organism: Pissodes strobi (assembly GCA_016904865.1). Taxonomy (NCBI): domain Eukaryota; kingdom Metazoa; phylum Arthropoda; class Insecta; order Coleoptera; family Curculionidae; genus Pissodes; species Pissodes strobi. The sequence continues at coordinate 21,152 of MU186765.1, read as the reverse complement.
TGTTCCACTATAGTTTTTAGATTATTTAAAAAAGTTCTGCATTTGAAACCATTAAGGTATATTACCTTAATGATGTTCAGTTTTTTTTTCATTTTTATCATCTCATGAATTCATCAAAGTCTATATGCTGTATAGATTCGTCGTACGTAATTTTTCTATAATTTAATAATAACCTTTTAAAGTTTTATTTAAGTTTTTAACTGGATAATTGCTGAAAATGCGATACTTGTAGGTTAATTTTTCAATTAACAATTACGCGCCACAGCTTCAGATAGTAATAATTATAATAGCATGTATTATCAGATGAGGATATAATATAAGGTGCAACCTACATTAAACTAATTATTGTCGGAGATTTTTAGCTATAACACAACTTTGGCTTTCGCATGGTTCGGAAACAGGTCAAGCGGGGAAGATGGTGGTCTAGCAAAGATGTTACATCAAGAAACAATTGATATCAGTAGTGCTGGGGGTATGCTAATACTATTAGGCACGGAAAGAATGGACTTTTATGATTACATATTGCCCTATTATAAGTTCAGGTAACTAACATATTCGAGCTACAATATATGTATTGTTTCCATAAGATAAGCACACCTTCTTGCCAGTTTCATATCGAGTTTTAGAACCTATATTGTAGCTGCACATATAGTAAGTGGTGTTGAAATGCGATTAAATTCGAAATAACACTCTGGTAATTTACCAATTTCACTAATGCAATTAATGAAAACGAGGCAGTTAGTTTGAGCAGCTCAATTATTATTTCTTATTAAGTTTGATAATACATTTTTCTGACAGTTTATGCCGTTTTTCTATTCTTTCTCCAGGCTTGAAGTATTCTGACATGTTTGTAGTCTATTTAGAAATGTCCGACAGTAGCAAATCAAATCAAATCAAATTTATTTATGTCAAAATGTGCAAGTAGCACTTACATACGTCAAATAAAATACATATAACTAACACTACAAATAATGTATTTTTTCATAAATTTAAAACTCAATATTATAAAGGTTTTTTTTTAAATAATGTCAAAAAAACACTACATTAAAATTAAGATATCCTGATAATAATTAAAATAACATACAACACTAAAATATTAAAACGTCAAGATTAAAGAATTCTAGTACTATAAAATTCTACTGTCCTCAATTTTTTCATAAATTTAAAACATAATAGTAGAAAGGTTTTTTAAAAAAATAATGTCAAATAAAACACGTAATGGAATAATTAAAATAACATATAACACTAAAATATTAAAACATCAAGATTAAGAAATTCTGCTGTACTATAAAATGCTTTCCCTAATAAGAAGCTTTTGAGTGCTTTTTTAAACTTTTGCATAGGAAGTTCTCTAATCTCTTGCGGAAGTTTATTAAAAAACTCCACTCCAATAAAATCAGGTCTACATTGGCACCTTTTCAGCCTGCAAAAAGACGGGACCAAATCAACTCTAGATCTGGTATTGTAGTCATGTAGATCCTCATGGGACCTATATCCGGCCAGGCCACTCTTAACATGCAACAGATTTTCAAGAATATCCACAGAGGGAAAAGTCAATACACCCCACTCAGCGAATGAAGCCCTACCTGTATCCTAAGCCGACCATAAACCTCATAGCTCTCCTTTGTAAGCCAAAGACCCTAGCAGAAGGCGCTGATGCTCCCCGAGCCAATATTCCATATACCATTTTGCTGTTAAATACCGCAAAATGGGCAGTTCTAAGTGTTTCCCGTGATACATAACCTACAAGACCACGCAAAACACGAAGCCTTGCACACACCATTTCCACATGAGGTTGCCAGATTAATCTGGAGTCCAGGCAGATGCCAAGGAACTTGACTGATTCCAGAGGAGAATCACCAATATCTCTCAGGGTAAATGTCATAATTTGGGTCTTCTCAGCATTAAGCAACAGACGATTCGAAAGGAACCAAGACTCCACCGCCACGCGTCCCTTCAATAGTTTTTCCCTAGCTTCCTGTTCTGTTTTCCCAGTTACAGCAATGGTTGTGTCATCCGCAAACCGCACAAATTTAGCCTCCTCACAGCAGAGTGGTAGGTCATTAATGATAATCAGAAAGATAATTGGACCTGTGGCACACCAACATCCAGAAGCGATTCCGCAGAGGTCACACCATCCACCCTCACTGCTTGGTAACGCCCAGCATGGTACGACTGCGTCAACCTAATACTATCTTCACCAAAGTTGTAGAATCTTATTTTTTTTAATAAAAGAGAATGTGTGACACAATCAAAAGCCTTGCTGAGTGAGTCCATTACCCCCTCTAGAAGGTCCAACAATCCCTGGACAGGCTTTTCCTCTGTCTGAATCCAAATTGTCGGTCGCTAAACAGCCCATGGGTCTCAAATAGATCCACTATCTGTGTCGCCATGATCATCTCAAAAAGCTTGGATATAACAGGGAGCAAAGAAATGTAATTTTTTTTGTTGAGATAGTCTCCTGAGGCATGTCTCTCATGAGATTTTTTGCTACACCGGAAAAGAAGTTGTTAAATTCTTTTGGCAGTATATGATAGCTGGTGTGTTTGTAATAGTTACTTTACCTCATTTTGATTTTATAATTTGCCACATACATTTGCTTGGATTACTTGAAGTACATAACCTCGATTCGACTTCCGCTCCGTCTTCGGTTGCGTGTGCACGCGTTCCGTAGCGGCTCTTTTGTCGCCATTTTAGGCGAACACGTGGCTATCGTTCAGTAACCGTGGTCCCTCCCCGAGGACGAATCGGGAGTCCTAGCCAAAAATACTCATTCACGCCGGTACCCAGGCCGGGAGGGACCGGATGTCCCTGTGGGATGATTTCTGTTTGTGCCTGAAAAGTTTCGGCCTAGAGCCACCATTTTGTATTTGTTAAGTAATTGTTGTAAAATCGGGAGTCACCAGAGGCACAGGTCCGCCATACTGGAGGTTCCAACCAGGTAGGTCCCTCAAACTGGAATAACGTGTAACAAGCAGAAGGGTAGCTTTGCCTCTGTCTAAGCGCAGGAAGAGGGGTGAATAATGGCCGAATGCTAATTGGTGGAGGCCACATTGAAATACTGACTCATAACCTCGATTACATCGCAAAGAGCAGGTGCAAAAACAATTTGTGTACAGAAGAGACCCAATAATTCTAAAGGAAAAATATACCTTTACATAACAATTCAGGTAGTTTCTACCAATTATACATACATCCATCCTATATACAAAGCACAATAATGGGGTAATAAAATAATAAAAAAATTGAGCGAGTCTGCTAGTACTCGAGACACTGATGTGTAATCATATCCTATATCGACATCATCGACATGAAAATCTAATGCCACCTTACGTCGCGTGACGCCTGAATATAGGCAACCACTTATTTGGAATTTGTTGTCTATATTCTGGCGTCAGAAAGAATACGTTTTACTCTGACGGTTACAGACAGCCTGCAAAACACATTCCCGTCACAGATACCGCCTGACGTACGTTATTTAATGTTTACATTTGTAACGTTTGCATTAGAATGTCTAATACTACACTTCACGCATAGCCCTCCGCTCGCTACAGGGCGCAACGAACAAAAACTAACCATAACTAAGCCAAGGTATGCCCAAAATCAAAGAAAAACTTTTTACAAATATAACCTCAAGAAAATAAAAATAGGATGAAAACTAACCGTAATAATCAAGGCGAGTGAAGCCGCGGGTAAAAGCTCAAAGTGTCCTATGTCCTTTACTATACTCTTGAAAATATCTGTACAAAATTTAATGATGATCGGTTAAGTAGTTTACGCATGGAAAATAGGATTAGAAATAACCGTAAAAATCAACGCGATCGAAGCCGCGGGTAAAAGCTTAAAGTGGCCTATGTCCTTTACTATACTTAAAAAATTTCTATACAAAATTTCATGATGCTCGATTGATTATTGAGTAGTTTATGCGTGAAAGCATAAGAAACAAACGAGCATTTATAATATATTAGTTATTCGCATTTATAATGTATTAGTTATTCGCATTTATAATATTATTTAGTATTCTTTAATAAAACTTAATGGCAGTTTCAATCGAAGTGGATTAATTTACTACACAAATTCGACACGAAAATCTAATGCCACCAGGAATAACATCAACCTATGGACACAGCTTATTAACTACAGCTAGTCATCTTGAGGTGGCATCCTTTGACTTGGGAAAGTCAATAACAAAATTTTGCAAGAAGAGGGGCCATGACTCAATATTGTTTTAAACGTCTGGGCTTCTGAATAATACTTTTGACAGTTCGTTTAATATAAAATATATTTTTTTATCGACTAAAATCCTTTGAAAACCTATTTTAAATGGCAAAATTGTATAAAAATCCGAAATTTTCGGACTTTTTTAGGACGATAGATAGCCGTCGCTTCGGACGAATTTGTCGTGGATTTTGAAGCAAAAATTCATTTTAAATTCGACCTTCTATTAAAAATAAGCTGTGTTATAAATCGAAATACACTGCGATTATAATATAATGATAATTTAATACCGCCCTAGCGGCTAGCTTTTTAGAAGCGTCATTTGATTAGCTTGCTCCTCAATGCGCACGGGTTATATGTCACATCGGTTTACACATTCCGTCCCCACATTTCCGTCCCATTTGCCGAGATTCACCCTCATACCGCCGCGTATGATTTTTACACATCAAAAATAAATAAAGGGGACATTTTCAGTTAAGTATAGTACCAGCAGCGGAGGCTAAGAATGATCAGAGCCAGAAATATTTCTTTATTTTTGTCATATTGCTCTTGTAGGTTTGTATTATTATGACCATTATTATTAAGAAATCACGTAAGTAGTGAATAGTTGGGAGATATTTATTTTATTAAATAATTTGTGGATCGGAAAAGAAGCGATATTTTTGAATTATGTTTTTGAAAAAGAGCTATGATGTTTTCGATTTCGAGGTCATCCATAAGATTATCTAGATCTAGATCCCACAATTTTTGTTCTTCCATTATACCATGGTTCTCAGCATCTGTATTTTAAAATTTCTCCCAAATGGTATCTTCCCAATACCCTATTTTTGCTCTGTCGAATAGTAGGTACCGACTTTCGCTTTTGCTTTTCCCATATGAAATTGTTTTGTATGTAATAGTTTCCATGCGGTAGTTCTTTCGCCCACTTTCACAGCACTTGAAACTATGTCTATGGTTGAGATCTTCTTGCCAAAATTAATAACTAAACATTCCTTCTTATGATACTTTGCACGGCTTCATCAAATGGTAGTGACTTCCTCCCTGCAGATTTTTTAGGAGGGACTAAACTACTTTTATCTCTTCTTTCTCTAATAAGGCTATAAATAATTGTACAGGGTTATCCAACGAGGACTAGACAAGGCGATTTTTTGACTATCCCTGTACTTTTATAAAAAAAAACTGAAATAGCCATCGTATGTAATTTTCTCCCGCGAATTCGGATATGTTTAACAAAAAACAATTCAACATCAAATAAAAGTGCTAGGAGTCACTTTGATATTTTTTTTAAATCGAACACTTTGTATATTACTACATTTTTGGTCTCTCTAGAAAAATCTTAACACATTGTGTGTACACTATTCCATACCCATCTTTAGCGTGTTTGTCAAATATTGACAGTTGAAAGTCGGGTATTTTGACACTTTGACAGGACCTGAAATCTAAACCGCACAAGATCAAACAAAACGGTTTGCACATTCCCATCTTAAGTTTTTATAAACTATCGAATGACAGTATCTTCGAATTTAACCTGGGGATAAAATTAGCCGGAACTTTTAAACCTCCGGTTAAATTCAAAATTACTATCATTCGATAGCTTATGAAAAACCAAGATAGGAATGTTTCTTTGATCTCGTGCGGTTTAGATTTTAGAGCCTGTCAAAGTGTCAAAATGCCCGACATTCACCTGTCAATATTTGGTAAACAGCTAAAGATAGGTATAGGATATTATACACAACATGTGTTTAGATTTTTCTAAAGAGTCCAAGAATGTAGGAATATACAGGGTGTTCCATTTAAAAAAATATCATAGTGGCCCCTAGCATTTTTATTTGATGTTCAATTGTTTTTTGCTGAACATATCCGAATTCGCGGGAGAAAATTACATAAGATGGCTATTTCAGTTTTTTTTTTGTATAAAAGTACAGGTAAAGTAAAAAAATCGCCTTGTCTAGTCCTCGTTGGCTAACCCTGTACTTTCACTAATTCCTGTCATATTGGCGTATGTTGATACTATATTTGTAACAGTGCTGAAAGGCATTTGATGTACATTATGTATAGTCAAAGCAATGATTTTCGCTTCTATATTGTGAAGTACAAAATGGCATAGCCTACTAAGCAAATATCGCTCTGTCCTAAGTTTGAACTTGGGCTTGGAAAATATTATGTAAACATTCAAGACAAATTATAAGCAATGCGAGCGATCAACGCAAGCGATTACGAACTGTTAACATGTAAGGTCAGCCGGTTTTTTATATAAATTCTCAAGTAAAACATCAGTTCGACAGATTTTGTTTCTGACACAGAATCTGTTCAACCAGTTCCTTTACAGCACACACATGTGTAAGGTGTTTCGCGCACCATGTGTGTGAGTTTCGCAGCATTGAGCATACATCTGCGTGAATTTAGGGTTACCCACCTAAAGTAGCACAGTCGAATGTACGATAAATTTGTCAAAGTTCTAAGAAAGATAATTTGACTGTGGAATCTGTCAGTTAATTGAAGTGCAGTGTAATGTCTGAGTAAAATTAAACTAAGATAATCTGACGTTCATTGCAGTCAAGTGCCGCTATCTCATAAGGGTACATGAAGGCTTAGATTTAGCCGGTACATGAAAATATTGCAAGGAGGAGTAGGAACTTGCCATCTTAGTGAAGATTAGAACCGCATAGTCAAGGTTAGCAGCATATGGTCCGAAGCAAACCTTTTCTTGGAGCTATTCGCTCGAGTCCTTCCGCCTGGCGAGTCCTGGGCTCGCACACGCATCATAAAGACATTTCTGACAAATAGATGTCTTTACGGTCCAGGGAATTGCTTTCAGCTGGTCTCGTGGCGCAGTGATCTAACTACTGCGCCACTGTGCTTGTGATACGGCGGCCCGGGATCGATTCGAGTGGCAAGAGATGTTATTTTTATATGGTTATGTTTGTAAAAAGTTTTTTTCCTTCATTTTGGGCGAGCCTTGGGTTAGTCATAGCGAGTGAAGCGAGCGAAGGGCCAAGCGTGAAGTGAAAAAAATACAAATGTAATCATAGTAATGCGCGCGCAAGCCCAGGACTCGTAAGGCGGGAGGACTTGGGCAGATGGTTCCAAATAAAAACGCCTGCATGGTCCGAATGTGTCCAGGACCGTATCCGCAAAGATGCAAAAAGTGTATGGTAATGAATTAAATACAACTGATTTATATGATAAATAAAAAACATCATGAATCAGTAAAAGATTAAAATAAAGCAATACAACAGATTTGTATAGGATAAACTAAAGGAAGTCATGGAACAGGAAGTAGGAGTTCTTATAATTTAGATGACGAAGATATGGAAAATAATGTTAAATATGAAACAAATACACAAGCTATATGAATCAAACTAATAAAAAACTAGGAGAAACACAAAAACTAAGGAATATGGTGGGAGATAAAGTCTCAAATGTATATAGTTGGATTATAGAACCCAAGTGCAAATAGAGAATTATATATAGAACTCACTTAGAAAGTTAAAATATAAATAAGGAGACCAATAAGCTATATATAGTAAAAAAATATACCCAGAAAAGCAACTTAACGTAAAACGCGAGTGTTAAAAGACAAGTACATATACAAAAAACACTTAGAAGATTAAGGAAATTAATATGCTGTATATGGAAATATAGACAATATATAGAGGACATAAAAGAAAGATAAGTCGAAGTCGATTAATGTACATAAGTGTAATAGGTATGCAACGAAAACGTAATAAGAAATTCATATGTGCATTTAGGAGGCTAAATAGAAGTAAGAAGACTCATTTATTATATATATAGAAAATACATAGTTGAGGCAGCAAAGAAGTGAACGCATGATAATTGTAATCGAGACAAAAACTGAACCACTCAGGTGCCATTGAAACTGTGTGTCGAGAGTATAAAGAATTACATAGTTAATAATTGAAAGTATACAAGGACCTAAATAAGGATGACTATTGTGAAAGTCACGGATTAAATGTAGGTGCCAGAACGCTTAAGAATATATAGGCTGATATAGCAGTTACTTAAGATACTCATTGAAGAAGTCAAAGCAAATATTTTAATATCATAAAAGCTTAAGAGAATAAGAAAGGCGTAGGTCCCAGGTAAAATGATATATAAGCTAGAAGTGTTTGTGCAAAGTATGAATAAAGGAGGAGCATATATAAGGGCATAGATCCCAGGTGTACCAATTGAAATATACCTACATATAAGCAAAAAATATTTATCTAATGTGTTTTTAAAAGAGAAGCATACATAGATAATAGCATAATAAAACGCTAGTCAAATAGTTATAAATAAAGGTACATAGAGTAAAGGGTACCTTAAGTAAGGAAAACTAGAATAAGGAATCCTGAGATGCAGAAAACTACAATACGAAAAAATGTACTACGAAATCATAGAATATAATAGAAATAAATGTGTGGAAACAATGTATATGTATGCGATATCATGAAGATAGGAGATGTATAAAGAAGATATAATAAATTGTAAATAAGGTATATAACTTTACCGAACCTATCCTTGAGAACTTGCGGCATGGGCTGCAATCCAGGACCAGCCAGAAGCCATTGATATCCAACTTACAGCATGCAAAAGACTCAGCCAAAATAACAATCCATGGTAGAAGTTTCTCAGTCTCTCGAGTACAGATGCCTAGAAGACGAAGGAAAGTGTAAGATATAATAATCTTCAGAGGAAAAATAGTAGCAGAGGATGAGCTCGATAATCTAATAGATAAAATAATTCAAAATTAACAAACCTTAGGATATAATCTAGGTCAAATCGAGCCAGGTCATAGTCATTTAAATTATTAGGTGTAAAATATTGTCAATATCTCGTGTCTACTTCCAGGTCGATGTACAACACTTCGTGACACAGTATCTAGCACAAGCCGGCCAAAAATGGCGCAACTTACAGTGATCATTACCACACCACATACATTTACAATACTAATAATTTATTGTACAATTTAGTTTATGGTAATACTGAGAAGAAAGGAAACATACCGCCACGCCACCGCCATTTTGCCGCACCCACCCTTCAGCCTATGTTGGTAACAGATTACCTAACAAATAAATTATTAGGTATTATATGAAGATTTTTATTCGACATTTTAATGTATGGTACTGTACAGGGTTTTCAAACGATGACTGGACAGGGGCTAATCCTTGTAGTTTTGAAAAACTAGAATTCAAAAACGTCACCAAATAAACATTTGAACCAAAAACAAATTAGTTTGGATATACATGTATTCTTTATTATTTATGTATTTTAAACTAATATCTTTTATATTTTAAACCCATTCGAAAGGGCTTTACGAGTAAATGTTTTAGGTCCTCTTTCTACTTCCTGAACCCGGGAGTAGTTAAGCCTAATCTTGTAGAAGTATTAAAGCCTTTTGCAAGACAATCCTGGATAGTCACTCTATATATAACTGGGATAGTGTGTTTATGCATGGAAATTGTTTATTTTGTGGAAAGGAGAAACAGTAGTGCCCAACAAAGGGTTTGGTATCGGTCGTTGTTTGTGGTTATCGCCTCGTTTTCGCAACAAGGTAAGACTTTAAGAAATATATGTGTTCATAAAGAAATTGAATTGTTTCTCAACCAGTAAAATATGAGAATTGTTTCGCAGAAAAAATAATATATAATTTGCTTTACTGGTCGCCTGTGCCTACCTTATTGTAGCCAATTATTTAAGCCTAAATCATTGGCTTATTAATCCTCTTTAGTTGGTACTAAAGATATAATTAAAATGGTGCAGCAATGAATTTTTAACTATACAATTTGATAGACGTTCCATAAAAGATCAGAATAGAAGTGAATCTGGGAACTGATAATATGCCATTAGTATTAAAAATCTTAATGTTTATGCATGCAGTCTGGATTGCACTTTTCTCTCATTTTATTGGGCATGAAATTCTTACTTAGAGATGAATGTGTAAAATATCTTATCTGATTAAATAACGCGGCGAAACGCAAGATCCATTCAAATTCACCAAAATATATAATATTGTGTGGTTAGGTCGCAAATTATTCTTCTTTCCTCAGGTAAGGTTAACGATCTCGTATGAAAAGCCTTGATCAAAAAGCAAGCTTTAGCAGTTTGTTTTTCATCGACTAATGGGATCGAGCAGAAATGGGCATCGCCACACCTAATATCATCCAATATACTAGTACGCTGTGTTTATATCTAATGGTATTTAAAAAGTGTTAAATCAAATCAAATCGATACTAATACCACCGAACATTAACTATACGATAAGAAGGTTCACGGGCGGCGGTTCGTCAACGGTGTGCGCGGAAACCAGCGGGATATTGGCAGGCGACTTTTGGCACGGCGCACACTGGTCGAATTTCTAGCAAAGCTGGCCACAATAAGATTTACCAGAAATAAGACATAAAAGTTATTAAGTATTACACGTTTAAAATATGGTTTTAAGACAAAGATACTTTATTGTTGAATTTTTGGATTATCTATATTTATATATAGGGTGTATCAAATATTACTAACGATAAAAACCTTGAATAAAAATCATGTGTATGTTTTAAACCATTATAAAAAATGTGTGCTAAATTTTTATTTTAATAATCCAACTTTCGTTTTTTGCAACGGTTAATTCAGGAAGCTCACGAGAAAAAGTAATGTTAATTGAACGACAGAAACTCGTTGATGAGGGCCTGCAATTTTGCCATACAAGTATTTCAGAGTTATCGCTATTTTAAAAATCTAATCATCATAAGCATCAGTGCAGCTGTTGTTTAAAAACACTTGTTTATATTCTGACCGTCCCGAAGTACTATCAAAGCCATATTTACAAATTAACACTAAATTATAAATTTTATCTGCTGATTCAGCCAAAGTGTTTATTAACTCTTTTTGTAATAACATCAGTCTTGCACCAGTATAGTAAAATAATGATTCTACCGAAATTTCAGCTTCAGTTTCACTTATTACAATATTATGGGATTAAGGGTGGGCAAAAATAATCGATTATTCGATAAGCTTTTAAGAAATTATCGATTAATCGATTAATATTTCAGAAAATATCGATTACTTGATTATTTCGATTAATCGGTCAAGCGATTATATCGATTAATCGAAAATAATCGATTATTACTTTAATCATCGTCCAGCCATAATTGAAGACACAAGTTGATGAAGGGCCCATGTACAATTTAGTTAATTTTGAGGAAAAGTGGTTTAAAGTTATTATGCCCGGATTTTTTTTGGGAACTATTTAAGGAAACGATTTTTTTTCTAGACAAAGATCTTTAATCCAAAAATCTAATATACAAAGTAGTGTAAGAAAAAAATACATACTTTAGGAGAAAAAAAATATAAAGTGTACTTGGACCCTTTATACATTAAGTTTTGTTTTATCTTTCATATAAGTAGTTAGTGTATAAAGGATC
>MU186764.1:44012-84570 GCA_016904865.1 Pissodes strobi | reverse complement strand
GAATGCAAAGTATATTGTTATTGGAGTATGTTGTAAAAAGTTGAATAAAATCATATGATCACATAATAAACATGATAATTGTAAGAAAACTCGTTAAATAGTAGATTTGTGAGACAAACTTTCTACCTTTTCTTTTCACAAAAGTTTTATTGCATTTTTTAACGTTGGACTTCTTTGGGTCTGGTTCTAGAGAAAAAGGTAAAACACATGAATCCTCTGCAAAAATATTTTCAGATAATAAGTATATTATTCTTATAAATAAGATTTGAAGACAGGAAGACATATACCTACTAAATATGGATTATATTATATCATTCGTGTATGGTTATATACTATTTCGACGGTGGGGCTGTGTTCAGTCAAAGCAGTCGAGTGCGGGAAAGACACTTTTTCCATGAGTTAATAACATATTTTTCTCCACGACCGCATATTAAAACTTTTAAAAAATAGTTAAAACTTAGTAGGAATAGTAATAACTTTAGAGGTAAAGTTAATAAAATGTATTATATTGAGGTAAATATTGGCATATTTATACTTGTGATTTTCCCGCATTAGAACTTGAAAATGACACTTTTGATACTGAAACAAGCGCGGAAATTGGGCAAAATTGCACTGTGGTAGAAACTATGTGTTTTTCCTAACCAGTGCCGAAAGTTGCCTTTTTCAAACAAGCTTAGAGGACGACGCGCGACGCCTAGCGGAATTCGGTCATGCAGTCGAGTGTGGAAAAGACACGCTATGCACGTGTTAAGGAAAACGTATTCCCTATAAGTATGTTGTGTTGTGGAGCATGCTATCTATACTCCTGTACTAATATCGTTACTAAATTTGTTGTATTGTAAGAATAAATAATTTGTAGAAATTTAAGTGATATAATATAGTTCTAGTGATTCTACGAATTGGACGAGGTATGAATAATGTTTAGCTTATGTTTTACAAGTAGTAGTAAAATAGTCTGCTTTTAAACGTGTTAATCTTTTTTTGTAGAAAGTCTTACGAGGCGGAACAAAATGAATTGAGCAAACTATGGAAATACTTCGGTGACATTTCTGACGAAGAAACATTGGGATCCGAGTCAGACTGGCTTGATCACGTAAGCGAACATCTCTCATATTCGGAAACTGAACAGGATATAACTAGCGGTTCGGAGGAAGAAGCATGTGAGGATCAATCTGTTATTTTTTATGGCAGTGGCACACATAATAAAGGGATATCCTATGGCGCTCGACGAGCGGTGTGTGTACGAAGATGTTAATTGACACGGTTCGTGAATAGTTGTAGGTTGTAATTAGGGGGAAACAGATGTCCTGGGAGTGAGTACCCCAGTGATGCAGTACGCCAGATAAAGGAATTCTTGTAAAGCGACGATCTAGGTTTTGCCAGTTGTACGACGAACAGGTGCGCTCTTGCCGCCTGTCCTGACTGTCTGTCTGGGAAATTCTGCCTTGAAATTATCTGTAAAACAGGAACATCTCGGTCACATGTCTGCGGTATTCTATCTATCCAGATTCCGGGTCAACTCCGGATCGCCGACGAGACGAACAGCTCTCTTCTGAATGGAATCCAGCAGCTTTAGGGTGTGCTTTGGTGCGGCACCCGAGATGTGTGAGTAATATTCTAAGCACGGTCTTATTTGCGCTTTGTAGAGCAAGAGCAACTGATGCGGTGTATACAGTTTTTTTGTTGCGAAACAGAGCACCAAGCTTCTGGGAGGCTGATTTTGCGATGTTAGCCACGTAGTCATGCCAGGACATATTGCTGTTGACTGAGACAACAAGTAGTCCGATTTGCGAGGATGAGCAAATGGTCGATCCTGCTATAATGATGTCAGGGCCTGCCGTATTGACCCTTTTGGTAAACGTGGCCGCTTGGGTCTTTGCTGCATTGAACTGGACCAAATGTCTGTCGCCCCAAGTTTGAACTTTCTCCAGGTCTTGATTAATTGCTGTAATCTACTCCTGTCTGCGGTGATAAATCTCAGTCGCTGGTAAATGTTTTTTCTGATCTAAACTGGGAGACAAGGGTACTGTCATCTGCAAAACTGTAATCAGGATCCTGAGATCGGTTCTTAAGAAAACTGGCAAGCCAGCTGCAGAGAGAGGCTGGCAGTTCGAAGGAGCAGTTTGTTGAGCAATCCGTCATGCCAAACTCTGTCAAATGCCTTCGAAATATCCAACGCAATCGCTCGAGACTCTCCGTAGTTCTCAATTGCCTTATTCCATATATTATGAGTGACATAGACCAATATATTTCTTGTCGATATCTCTTTGCGAAAGCCGTGTTGATTATCGCTGATTTTATTATGTTGTTTTCGAGGTACTTGAGTAGTTGCTGATTGACTACACATTCCATGACTTAGGAGATTATGGGAAGCAAGGCAATTAAGCGATAGTGTGAGGGCGAGCGACTTTCCAAGAAGATGAGTAATTCCCTTTTCGGTAAGACAGAGAAAAAGTCTGGAAAAACGGGTGTTAGTTCGTTGAAGCAGTTCTTTAACACGATGGCAGGTATTTCATCCGGTCCTGATGCCTTTTGCATATCTAGTTCTTTAAGGATTTTACGAATATCACGGTGATGAAACTTGACTTCTGCCATGGTAGTGTTGATGTTTGATATGGTTGGGAGAGCCTTGCCTTGGGGGACGTCTAAGGTAGAGTGCGATGAAAACATTTTGGCGAGCATGTTTGCTTTTTCCTTGGCTGTAGTCGCGGTGATGCCACGTTCGTCTGTCAAAGGTGCGGGAGACGTGTTTGTAACGTTATTACTTACTGCCTTTGCTACCGACCAGAAATTCCTGGAGCCACTGAGACATTGCAAAAGCTTAGTCCTGATCCTTTGATTGTGTTGGTTCTTAGTTTCGTCGGTCACACGTAGATACATTTGAGGCAAAGGTAAGAAAACAAAGTGGTCAGGATATCCAGGAAATACTGTTGTAAGAACCAGAAGTATAAACATAGTGACTCATTTACCTGGCCCTAAGGGCATGGCAAAAATGCTAAGACACCAACTGAATACTGGGGTCTATTTATAGATAACACTGTATGGAATGACATCGTTACAAACACAAATACAAAAATAATTGAAAAATCACAACAAGTCAAACTATTCTAGAGGAAATAAAGGCAATTTCGGAACTTTTATACCTCGCAGGTTTATTCCGCTCAGCAATGCAAAATCTGGAAGCTCTGTGGCGTAGCGATGGATCTGGAATAGATATTTTCAGATCTACAATGCTGCTGAAAATGTTTCAATTTATTTTATAATGTCTCCGATTTAATGTTCAAAACACTCGAAATGAAAGGCGACGCATAGATAAACTTGTGCCCATTAGAGCAGTTTTTGACCGATTTGTTGACAATTAAAAATAATGTTATTCACCTGCTAAGTATATGACCATAGACGAGAAACTAGAGGCGTTCCATGGTCGTTGTGCATTCAGAGAGTACATCTCTAACAAACCTGCCAAATACGGTATAAAGGTTTTTGCTTCGGTTGATTCTGGAACAATTTATACCGTCAACCTTGAAGTGTACTTAAGCACACAATATTCTGATGGACCATTTTGCCTCTGCAACAACCATCGTTCTCAGGATGGTAGAACCGATAAGAGGTAGGTACTAATAGAAATGCTTCATACGGCAATTGGTTTGGATAATGGATAATTATTCGAAAGGATAGTTTTTCGAAAAGACAAATATTCGAAAGGACCGTTTTTCGAAAATATTAAATTATAGAAAACATAAAGATAATTTTAAAAAAGCAACTAATAAAACGTTCAAAAAGAGTGCGCGCGATACACCCCGGTACAAAGGTAAAAGGGATTGAGACTGTGCAATAGCTTCTCCGCCGGCCGTGACGGTGGTTTCCTACTTTCCGACTCGCCGAAAACACTGATAATAATGCGGCTCGATGGATCAAAATGTACGATCTTTATCGTAGGTTCTTGTGACATATTCATATCTAACATATAGGATCGCATCTTGTTATGACAGATGTATAGGCGACTATGATATAAATGTTAATAGGTATTATTAAGGCTTTGCATGGCCCTCCGCTCGCTTCGCTCGCTACGGGGGCTCAATCAACAGGAACTAACCAAGTGCTAACCAAAACTAACCCAAGGCTAACCCAAAATTAGGAAAAAAGGTAAATTAATAAAAAAACAATAAAGAAAACATCTGTCGCGACCGACGGGAATCGAACCCCCAGCGCCGGAATGACAGGCATGAACGCTACCTTCTACACCACCGAGGTGTTGCAGAAATTTTGCTAAAACGGTAAAAGGGACTAACCCACACTAAATTAAAGATTCGAAAAATGGTCCATTCGAAGAATTACACATTCGAAAAATTGTCGATTCGAAAAATTGTCGATTCGAAAAATTGTCTTTTCGAAAAACTGTCCATTCTAAGAAATGTCGTTCGAAGAACTGTCGTTCGAATAATTGTCATTCGAAAAACCATCCGGATTCAGTGTAAAAGATATATTTTATTTTCAGCAATGAAATTTACTTTACTTCACTAAAAATAAAACTAAAAGTCTTAGAAAATCATGCGACCAACTTGATACGTTAACTATTTCCACATCGAGGTTCACCCTTCTACAGTTTTTTGAGTAAAATTTTATTAACTGCCGTTTTGGTGGTATTACTAACGGGTCTCATTTTATAGAACACGTAATCTGTGGAAATCATTTGCCATTCTGGGTGCGTATTAGTACTTCCTACTATGTGACAGCACGGTCATTGTGCTGAAGCGTAGTAGCAAAACTGAATATCATAGCCATCTTGTGGAGTTTTAAACTATACGCGAATTATGTGTTGAAGTCCAGGAGGAATTTATAAGCATTTGATTATGAATTCATACTGCGCTGCAACACAAGACGAATTAGATGTCTTCGCGATGAAATCAATTTGCATCAAGAGGTCTAGAGGTCTAGATGGTTGGGTCCCAAATCGGCGGCTTTCGGCGACCTGGGTTCAAATTCCGTTGCTTTTTTTTTAATTTTTTTTTCTGTTTTTTTTTCTTGATTTGGGTATGTCTTGGGTTAGTATGGGTTAGCACCTGGTTAGTTTTCTTTTCTTGAGCCCCCGGAGCGAGCGAAGCGAGCGGAGGGCCATGAGAAAAGTGAAATGATTTGCTTTCCTGTATTTTACCACAAGTGTTGCAGCGCAGTATGAATTCATAATATGCGTTCATAAGTCCCTACGTGATTTCTGTGCTGGCGCACGGTAGGATTTTTAAACTATCTTGACAAAAATGGTTCATTTAATTCCTCCTGTATTTTAACACATTGGAGTGTTGAAGCGCGGTATGAATTCATGATACGCAGTCTGGGTAATTTGTAAAAATGAAAGCAGAAAACTCAGTCTTGTTGGCAAATTTCAGTTTCAAAACATAAAACCCTGAGATTCATACAAATGTTGGTTCCACTTCTGAATATTAAATTTGTACTAAATATGTATTATATCCAAAATGCTTCACATATTAACCGGCACAGCCTAATACATGGCTTACTTTGAAGTATCTCTATTCAACCAAATTAAATAGCATTGTTATATTATTTCCGACTTTCAAAAGAGCATTCTTCTGATGTAGGTTAATAATGGAAAACTGCCAGGTGGACCATTCAATGAATTTTAATTTTTAACACATGCATCGTCTGGATGGCCTCACTTCTTGTAAACCAATGTCAAGCCGCTCGTGTAGAATCATTAAAAATCTAACAATTGGTTCATCATTGCTTTATTATTGTCATTTGTCTAGCATAGGCGTACTACCGGGCATGAAAAATGTACCAAAAAATTATTTTTCTCTTTGCGTGAAAAAAGTATTAATTAACAGAAATAAAATTTGAAAGCCGAAAACAATATATGAATCGGATTTAATTTGGCTGAGTAGAGATTCTTCAAACTAAGATATTTTTAGATTGTTCCAGTTCATGTACGGAGCACTTTATGAATAATAAAAGAATGCTTTTCATTAGCTTACATGCATTTATTCTAAAAACGACTGATTGGGATTTTATATTTGGATATAAATTACTCTGTATGAATTATTTAAAAGTACTGTTATAACCGATCTAAATTATTTGAAAGGAAATTGCTTGCCATTAAAAAGAACATTATGCAGAATTTATCAAAAGATCTTTAGATATTAATCATAAAAAGAGCGTAATAGTCTTAATTAATAAGAAACAAGCGCTAAAACAGGTCATAAACAAGTTTATCTCGCGGGTTCGTAATACGATCTCACATTATTTAGAAAAATGCCATAAATCCTACGTCGATAGTAGAAATTTGTTCAATGCTATCAATACAAAATCCTGTTTCAGCTTTGTTTATCGTATTATTTTCTTATTCAGTTGTTGGCTAATAGGCACTAATATACTTTGTGATCGCATTGCTTCATGAACACTCTTAAATTCGACTTTGTGCTTTAATTGCGAAATTAGCCCATTAACGCCTAGCGTTCCCATATGGTTACGGCAAATACGTGGTATCCTGCATTGGAGACGCGAGAGTGAACGAAGTGGGGGCGAGGCGTTCCACTTCTAATACTGTATTTTAATAGAAGCGTCTAGGTGTACCAAAATGGATTTCGATTGCGAGACTGCGCGCATGCTCAGGTTATGACACACGTTTGTCAAAAGGTTTTTGATTTTCGATGGATTGCTCCCAGCGGGCAAGGTGGTGCAGTGTGCTTGTGATGCAGCGGTCCGAGTTCGTTTCCCGTCAGTGACAACAGATGTTTTTTAGTTTTTTAAGGTTATGTTTGTTTCTTCTTTTAAATTTGGGTTAGGTTTAGTTAGTTTTGTTTGGTTGCGCCCCGGAGCGAGCGAAGCGGGCGGAGGGCCATTCATGAAGTGAAATAATAGTTAACGTTTCATAAGAATCATATGATACACATGCCGAAGCTTCGCAATCAAAATCCATTTCGGTGCCCCTAGACTCGTGTTGTTTTAACTAACGCTTCCTTTACTTTTAGTTTGAATGCCGTATCGTGCATGTGAGATGCGATTATAAATTGAAATATTTTACACGTCGGAATAATATGGACATTCAGTTCGAGTCAGTAATTTTTTCTTTTTATGTTTACAGGAACTGCTTTTTTCTTCTTGTCGTCGTGTTTAGTGTAGCCCGGGTGGTTTGTCAGATTTGACCAACCATCTTATTAGCTACAGTTGCAAACTTGGCTGTTGCTATATAGTAACGCTAGGCGTTTGCACTCAGTAATTTTGAAATATTATTGCAGACATGTTTTTTCACTTGCAGAAACGCTTGATATGGTTTATAACGATGATACTGAAGGTGACATTTATATTGAGCCCCCACAACCTAATGTAGAAACAGACGAGGATTCAGCTGAAGCAGGCGATGAAGAGTAATGAGCAGCAAATGTCCACATAAATTCCAGTTTCTGTAGGTATGTTTTTTTTTTCAGATTACTTGACAATCTAACATCCCGTCCATTGCGAGCTCCTGCTGAGATAAAACTGCTCAATAATGAAAGGCCGGGCACACAATACGAAACTGAAGATAATGTCGATATAGAACTTTAGGAGACCGCGGTTCCTCCATCTTTCCTTGTGCCAGGATACATGAATTGGCTAAAAGACGGACGTAATGAAAAGCGTGAAGCTAAATAATAGTTAAACGTTTCATAGGAATCATATGATACACACGCGCGAAGCTTCGCAATCAAAATCAATTTCGGTGCACCTGGACTCTTTTATTAACTAACGCTTGCTTTAGTTTTAGTTTGAATGCCGCATCGTGCATAAATTCAAATATTTTATACGTCGGAAAAATAGGAACATTCGTTTAGAATAAGTAATTTTTTCTTTTCATGTTTACAAGTACTCCTTTTTTCTTATTATCGTCGTGTTTAGTGTAGATGGATTAGTTGGGTTTCGGTAGGGATCACCCTACCAAAATGTTTGTCAAATCTGAACAACTCTCATATTACCTACAGCGTTGCAAACTTGATTGTTGCCATACGGTAACGCTAAGCGTTTGCACTCAATAATTTTGAATTTTTATTGCAGACATGGTTTTTCACTTGCAGAAGCACTTGATATGGTTTATGACGATGGTATTGAAGGTGACATTTATATTGAGCCCCCACAACCTCTTTGTAATTGTAATATAAACTTCCTGATTAAAGAGGAGTTTCAATAACAACATGTTTGCCATCGATTGCCCGGCAGCATCATGGGAAGTTCCATTTCTTTCGAAATCCTTATTTTCCAAATATCAGTGGCAGGAATTTGAGAAAAAAATCATAACTCGTACCTTCGAGAAGTACACGCTGACACAGAAAATGAAGAAACCAGGTCTATAGAGGAATCTAATTTTCGTCAACCAGAACCAAAATTCAAGACCTCTTCTACAAAAAAGAAAAAAACTTTCCCATCTCACAAGTATGGTTAGTCAGTTGAAGGAAATAGCTGAGACTACTCATGCTAATTGTGCAGAAGACAATGAGTTTGATACTTTTGACAAACACGTCCCAATTTCACATAAAGAGATGCCCTTATTATTAGCGCTAGAAGCACAAGAACAAATTCAACAATGCATAAACGGAATCCGTTGGCAGCACTTACGAGATACTTCAGAAGAAAACACAAACATGAAATCGCCTACTCCTCTATCGTATGACTCACAAGGCTCTCAATGCAGTAATAATTCATTACATTATAATGATAACCATTATTTTGGAGAGCAGCAAGAAACACCGTTCACACCACCATCTACTGTAACATCCCAAGATTCTGAACTAGGTGACCTAATCTTTATAGCAATGAAAAATGCCAATGTTCTTTGAACTTCTTCTTATTAATAATAAAAGTTATATAATGTATTATTTGTTTGATTTTACCCTAATGAATTCCTTCAATGATTCTTAGATAGCATGGCAAACTTCTTCACTGAATTCTGAAATAGTTTATTTTCCTTGCCAAAAAAGATGTGTAAGTGTTCTTAAGCTACATCCGGTAGCGAGAAGATACAGGGTCTCCTGTAGTTTTCTGTTTGCGGGGATTGCATATTTTGTATCCTTGCGTTCAATTTGTGACTGCGTTTTCAATAACAGAAAATTTAAACAACTTTCAGTCGTTCTCAAGGTTGCGAAGTATTCTTTGGGATCTCCCGAAGCAACTTCCTTGATCAGAAAATTTGTAGCTCCTAGCTCATCTCTCCTATTAATCTATTTTCGTATCCATAACTTCTTCAATTTCATCTTCGACCTCTTCCAAAATAGCCATTGCAATGATCCTTATTATGTTATTTAATTTATTGCGTTGTAGCCTCTTCATTTCGACATACCACCAACTCATTGTAATCGTCTAATTTGAATAGTTTTTGACCAATTCTACTTATTTTAGTTACTATATTACTTTCCAGTCGACTAAATTACTAGCTTATTGTGTACAAGCCTTAAGCGATGAAGAATATATTTCAATTATAAAAAGTGATAACCTAAAAGTTGAACTTCCGGTTCGTCTTCGGTCGAGTGAACACGTGTCGGGTATCGGCCCTTTCGTCTTCAGCTTCATATACATATATGATCAGTTTGGGGGGCGCGTGGTGAGCGTTCGGGGACCGTTTTGATTCCCCGAGGAAGAATCGGACGTCCAGCCGGGGGTTTGCCCCCGTGCATGTACAAGATTTAAATGTTTGTTCTACAAGTCGGAGCCTCTAGGAGTACATACTCGACATACTGGAGGGTTTAAAAATAGTATCTCTGTCCACCAGGGTGTAACCGATCTGGAATGGTCGCTCCAGCTCTTGCTAAGCCCGGACAGGAGTCTTTACTGGCTGAATGCTCACGCAAAGGCCAACAGAGAGTCTTACTAACACTATAACCTAAAAGTTTAATAATTTTAACTATTTTTAAGCTTTCAACATCTGGTGAATATTTAGTTGTGCGCTCAAAATTAAAAAATCTTGACAGTCCTTTATTATAGGCATTATTTTGCTAGAGTACGTTAAGTTCTTACTGTATTATGTAAAATAATGGAAATTGTTTGTTTTCGCTTAATTTCTGGGTCATTTTTCTAGGCCACTCAGAGATTGGTCCAATGACAAAAAACCAGTAATTTCATAGCATACTAAAATTGAAAAAAATCGGCTGGTCGCCGAAATCCCATAGAAAGTATGCTATATTCTGTGAATCTAGCTTTACATTTGAGGGTGCACCCATCTCTATATTTTGAAAACCTGCAATTTTACGTTTTACTTCTTTAGAGCATAACGTAACGGTAAAAGTTTATTATCTATAAAAACTTTGGTATATTATTATACACTATAAACTTGGTAATCCCTCTCAGCAGATTAGAATGTGCTGCCTGATATAAAACTATTATAAATCGCATCTATTATACACAGTTCTATATTTACCAACTTACGAAATGCTTTAGAGACAAAATATTTAACTGCCTATTGAAATAAAGTCTAAAGCTTATATACAGGGTGCTATTTAAGTACGCGGCCAAATCTCATGAGGTCACTCTTTGAGTGACTTTAAGACGTAAAGATTGTATAAACATAAGCCCGGAAATGCCTTGTTTCCAAAATACAGGGTGTTCAAGTTTAAGAAAAAACGGTAGTGTACGCCACTGACTTCTTTCTAATTTTTGTGATTATTCCGAATTAAGGAACTAAAAATACAACTTTTTTGTCCCCGCAATTATTTTCGTATCTTGTTTACTTTATAGAAAAAAAAATAAAAACCACTATTGCATGTTCCTAGACTATTTCACGAAAAAAAAAAGAGATTTTTATTTTTTTCTCAAAAGCTAGGCAAGATAAGAAGATAATACAAGGGATAGCAAAGTTGTATTTTTAGTTGGTAAATTTGAAAAAAGATATAGAATTTTTAAAAAAGTGAGTGGTTTACAGTTTTTTATCTAACATATCTAGAAGGTTGACTTCCGGAACGCCATTGGACTTAATAATAACTAATCTAATCTATAGCTAAATTAGCCCCTTGCTACAGTAAATACTGCCGCCAAATTTTAACAAAATCCACCAAAAGATTATTAATTTTTTTTTTTTTTCAAAGTTTGACAACCTGTATCTTGGAAACAGTGCATTTCACGACCTAGGTTTATATAAACTTTTTCTCCTAAAATCACTCAGAGTTACCTTCTGAAGTTTGGCCACGTACTTAAATAACACTCTGTAGATATTGACTATTTGATAAGGCAGTGTCTGAAGAAAATCGTCTTCATCAACTGCCTAGATAAAATATAAGGAAATTAAACCAAATTTAAAGATAAATAAAGGTTTGACATTATTTTAAGTCAGCATTTCCCGCTCACCCTATCGGCATAAATTTGTAAGATGAATCTTTAGTTAATTTCGGTCACCTCAAGATCATTGATCAAACAAAAAATATTAATTCATGAAATGTCTGGACCAATCTTCAACCATTAGTTTCAATATAAAGTAGCAAAACGGAAAATTCAATGAACTATATAAAAAACATAAGTTTATCCTTATATTATTTTATTTATCTCAAATATTCCTTTTCGGGGAATTAGTCGGCAAAAGCGCTTCTGACCTGAATTTTAAAAAGTAAACACAGCGTGAGACTCTGCATGTTTTATCCAAATTGAAATTCGCTCCCACGTCCAATTCTCTTCCCTAGAAGTCAAACAGTTTACTGAGTTTTCCTTACAAACGCTATTCGACTGGCATCTCAATGTATAGAAAGGAAATTTGCGTTGCATTATTAAATAAATAGAGAGAGATTTGCATTCATCAATTTCTTGTCTAGTTAAAGCTTCAATTAGAGATAAGATATTTTTAGATCTTTAAGAAAAGGACTAAGGTATGAGAGAACTTAACGAATGTTCATGCCTTTTTGAAGGGGAAAAGTCTTTAGACGCGTCCAGCACAGTATTTCCTGGGTAGTGGATATGACTGAGCCCTCACGCATGAACGCTCGTCTGGCTCAAAGTGTCTACGCGCGACTTTTTACCTCCTACAAAAAGGCCTGACGGCTTACGCGTGACGTCATCAAATCTAATCAAAAGTTATTTACAGGCTTATATTTAAATGTGCACATTTCTTTTAAAATTTCACAGTTAAGTAGATGCCAAAAATCTCGCAAAAAAAATATAATAAAAACTTGTTTTTTTTTGTAAATTTAACTTTTTTATATGTTTTTTGAAACGTAATTGGGCTAATATTACTTTAAACGCGACTATTATGACTGTAATAAAATGATTAAATATTTTGAGAGGTAATTAGTATTTTGCCTTTCTATATTTGATGGAAAAAGAGCCTTTAAACTAAGGGAATACCCATGTTTTAAGATTTTGTCTCGTTCTAGTTCATGAAGTTTTTTGACCACTGGAAACGAAGCATCGAGTTCTACCACGCCAAAACAATAGGGCAGAACACGCAAGTTCCTCAGAAGACTGCCGTAAATTAGGCAGATACCTCCGCGAGGTCAGTCGACCTTTTTACACCTATCAACTTCCAGAGGAAAAGAAGATCCACGTGGTAATTAGGGGACTACCCGTAAAAAACTAAGAAGGGGGATCTGAAAAAATATGACTAACTGGTTTAGATACCTGAACAACATCAAAGAAGCCACCCAAATAAGACGAATAAACCATGTGCAGCAGCTAGAATTGAAAGTAGGAAACCTGGAGCTGGTACTGCTTTGCAACAGCCGAAGACATGACAATCTCTCTGATGAGATCAAAGACATGATTCGAGCAAACAGGAGATTAAGACGCATTTACTTATGAACTGGTAGAGAAAATGACAGAGTGACATTAAACCATCATAGCAAAATTTTAAAAACACGACTCAGCCAGAGATAAATCTTTTCAAATACGACTTAGAGAACTGAACTTCGCAGATCAATCTGCCTGGCAGATGCAGAGGGCACTCCGCAATGCCAAGACTCCTCTCCCTTTAAACGGGGCAGGAGACTTGGTGTACGCGGACCTGAATAAGGCGGAACTGTTCGCTGAAACTATGCAAACCCTAGGCAGATTAAATGAACATCCCAACGAGGATAAAGAACTTCATGAAGACGTCCAAGATAGTCAGGCGTCTGAAAAAACACATTCGGGCTAGATATGATGTTCCAACCTCACCCGGTGATATTGCAAGCGTCATAAAGAAGCTGAAGGTCAGAAAAGCTCCAGGTGCTGACAAAATCAGCAACCTGATGCTCAAGAATACTCCCAAATAGGAATTACAGCCACGGCTAACATCACCAATGCGGTGATGAAACTTGGCCATTTTCCTGGCAGATGGAAGGAGGGGGAAGTGATTGTATTACGAAAACCAGGTAGGAATTAGACTTATCCAGAAAATTACAGGTCCATCAGTCTCCTTTCGACTGTAACCACGATGACTGAGAGAGCAATCCTGAGAAGACTCAACGACGAACCCAACGAGCTCGACACGATCCCCTGTTTCCAATACGGATTCAGGAAGGGACATTTATCTGAGTTACTACTACTAAAGGTAGTAGAGAACATATCCAAAGGCTTTAACAACATGACATACCACAGTTTGATGACGCACAAATCTTATTGTAACTATAACGAGGATAAGTGCTGTGCTACAGGAGGCTACAGACGAACTCATAACATGGATGGCAAACTGGAAGGTGAATGAGCGCAAAACGTATGCCATATTCTTCCAGAGGAGGGGAGGAGCAGGGCGGCCGGACCGCACATTCGGATCAACAACATTGACGTACCTTGGAGCGATGAAGTCTAGTACGTTGGGGTGCACCTGGACCGCGGCTTGATATGGAAAAGGCACTTCCAAGCGGCAAAAGACAAAACCAAGCGGGCAATGGCTATGTTAAACCCCCTGATCGGGAGACAGCCAAAATGTCACTGAAGACTAAGCTCACTATGATAAAGACGATTGCTAGGCATCAACTGATACATGGTTCAACGGACTGGGGATATGCAGCCGAATCCAGCATTAAGATGCTAAAAGGAACAGAGAACATGCTAATAAGGAGGACAGCTGGCTCACCGTGGCTCGTCAGAAATGCATACCTACAGGCTGACCTACAGTGGCAGCCATTGGAGGACTTTATAGTCGAAAAGGCTAGACGCGTATTCCAAAGAACAGAGGACCATGCTGACGAACAACTGAGGGAGCCATTAAACTATCACCCAGACGACCCAGGAAGATGCAGATGGGCAAGACACAAAAGACTTAGGAGTCTAACTGTGTGATCCCACTAGAGATGACCGGTGCCAAGAAGCACCAAAGCAAGAGCGGAGTAACATGGTATCCTGCTTCTTACAACTCAACTAGGATGACACAACAATCAAACGAAGCGTGATCATAGCAATCACAAGCGAGGTGTCAAATAGGAAGACCAGGACTTAATAGGAGACAATCCCGGAAGTCCTCCCTCCGGCCTGCAGTAGAGACCCATAGGGGTTTAAGCACAGGTGGTTGTGCGTAAAAAAAACATTTTCTCAAAACACAAAAAAAAGGAATGATGACGACACATCATCTTTTTCAGACAAACAGCGATTTAGAAGAAATAAATGATCGCAACTGTATAAATTAATTTTAGTGTTATTTTGTTGATATGTTATTCCTTTATAACATATTTTTTTAAGCATTCAGTTCTATGCGCTGTAAACTAGAATTCGTAACATCTCGTAAAATACTTCCACCTATTCATTCGGATAAATCTTTGTGATTTATTTATATCTCGTTTCCTCCATCTAATCCTAAAGGCCTCTTAATTATTATGCTTGTCGCCCAAATGCTGTAATATATGCAGGTCAGATTTCAGAGGCCTAATATATCCTATTAAGCTTATGTGACACTTTAGTATATCAAATGGTATAAGCGCGTGTCCACGCAATAGTAAGATTTACGACAAAAGAAATATGTTTTGGTGTTACCATTTTGATACGAGGATATTATTATTATTGAATATTTTACAATAGAGAATTAATTTGACAAATGAACTCTATAATAAGTAAGTAACAAGTAAAAGCATTAGCTAATTGTATATTAAGGACAGAAGGTGTTTCTTGAATTGTACCACGGAGATTTTTATTTTCGTCTATAGTCGAGTTGATTCGTTGGGTACCGAGCTACGTTATTCTTCTGGGAGGTCTACGCTATATTGGTGACTAGCTAGAATAATATGTTAGTTGACTTCTCATTGAAACCTATTGGCAGCTATAACACATGAGTCGAAGCTTTTATTTTCTTATTGTATACAGCAGAAAGAATATCTTTTTTCAGATTACTGCGATACAAATCTTATTTTACTCGTAGTTTTGTACCCAAGAATTATGTCTTAAAAGTAGAATAGTGGAAAACCTGTAACTGATCCGAATTCGAAGAAATTGCAGAAAAAATTATATGTGTAAAATCCGATGACGATAGTGCACCGTAAAGTGGAGATGAAACTATGCACGCCATAGAATTTCATGGTTTTTAGGACAGTAGAATTGCATATGAACCCTTAGACGGTGACATGAGTGACGATAATAATTTCCCTACGTTAAAATGAAGACTATAACAAAGAAAGGTAAATGATGAAAGCGTTTCTTTACTTTTAACCCGCTTCAATTATAAGCGAAAGCGTAGATAACCGAATAATATGCCAAGGCAGGTGGAAGGAGGCTGAGGTGATTGTAATATCTAAACCAGGTCAAGATAAGACCTATCCAGAAAATTGCAGACCCATCTTCATCACAGTCCCCTCTCGGCTGTGAGCAAGGTGGCTGAGAGAGTGATCCTGAGAAGACTCAAAGATGAATCCAACGAACTCGACACGATCCCCTCTTTTCAAAACGGATTTAGGAAGGGACATTCATCGGAGTTACTACTGTTGAAGGTAGTAGGGTACATAACAAAAGGCTTTAACAACGGGCAAGCGACAGGAAAAATCTTCCTAGACATAGAAAGAGCTTTTGACAAATTATGGCATCAGGGCTTTACTACAATATGATAGTAGGGGGATACTCTGATTTGATCATCAAGATCATGAGGAGCCCCAACAGACAGAAGAATTCATGTCAGGACGCTTGAGGTAGGAGTACCGCAGAGACCATCTCTGTACTCAATATTCACACATGATATACCATCATTTGACGACGCACAAATTTCATTGTATGCTGACGATACATTGATACTATTTGCCCACAATGATACAAGGATGATAAGCGTTGTGCTACAGGAGGCAACAGACGAACTCAAAACATAGATGACAAACTGGGAGATCTAGGTTAATAAGCGCAAAACGCAGGCCATAATCCTCCAGAGGAAGATAAAGGCTGCCGGACCGCATATTCAGATAAACAACATCGACGGACCTTGGAATACGGAGGCCAAGTAATTTGAAGTGCACCTGGACCGTGGCTTGACATGGAAAATGTACATCCAAGCGGCAAGAGACAAAACCTAGGGGGGAATGGTTATGTCACTGGAGACTAAACTCACTATGATAAAGGCATAGCTAGATCTCAACTGACACATGGTTCAATGGACTGGGGATACGCAGCGAAAACCAGTATAAAATTCTGTCAGGAATGGAGAACATGCTAGTCAGGATGGCAGCTGGCGCACCTCGGTTCGTCGGAAATGCTGACCTGCAGGCTGACAATCAGTGGCGACAATTAAATGACCTTCAGTGGCGACCATGAAATGACTTCATAATCAAAAAGCCTAGGTGCGTATTCCAGACGACCCAGGAATACCCAGATGGGCTAAACGCAAAATACCTAAGACTCTAATTGTGTGATCGCACAAGAGATGAATAACCCTGCTTCTTACATCCCAACTATGACGACACAACAATTAACAGCGAGGCACCAAAATAGGAAGACCAGGACTTAATAGGAGCCAATCACGGACGTCCTTCCCCCGGCCTAAGGAGTTAATGCACAGGTCGAAACACTGCTGGATTTTTAGTGGATATGCCACTTATGCCGGTGGTGAGTCCCACACTACCCTCCTTTCAGGAGGTGTGCATAAAAGAACATTTTCTCAGAACACAAGAAAAAAGCCAAGACAGAGCCTCTTCGGTCCTGGGCCAGGGGTGTACATTCGTATAACTACCAATTAATCGAATATAAGAGCCCATATCTACATGAAATGTGTGTTGATAATCAAGCACTAATATGAGATACGCTGTCTGGTCCATCCAGATGGAATAAAAATAGTTCCTTATGTGAACAACAATATGGATAATAGAATTATTGCATGTTAAAAAGCCTATCATAGTTGAAGAGTACTTTGAGTAATTTATTTTGCAGAGTTTGGATTTTAAATCACCTATTACTAGAGGTGCTCCTCAGGTTTGGTTTTGGGACCCATTTTGTTCTTGTTATATTTAAATGACTTACCAGCGTTGAAGATCCGGAGTTCGTTCACTTTTTTGCGGATGATACTAGTATTCTTTATTTGGCATGGTGAAATAGTGAAAAATAACTGTTGCTAGGGACCTGCGCGAAGTTAAGCTTTGGTGTGATGCAAATTTGCATCGTTTTAATGTAAATAAAACCAGTATAAATACCTTTGGATTTTGCTTTAATCATTTGCACCTCGAGAATCAAATTATTGAAAATAAACCCCTTACAAAATTTTTAGATCTCACCATAGATAATAAGTCCAAATTTGAGGATCACATCGGGGCACTAGAAAAGAAGTTATCTATTGCTTGCTTTGCAATCAGATTAGTTTCTAATGAGCTATCTCGTTCAACCGCGAAAATGGCATATCACTCACTGTTCGAGTCTCATGTGAGATATGGTATTGTTTTTTGGGGATTTACTAGCAGGAAACTGTTTATCTCGTTATTTATTTTGCAGCAAAAGGCCGTTCGTTATTTGTGTAAAGTTGCAGGTCGTGAGAACTGTCAGCCATTATTTATTAAGGAAAAATTTTAACTGAGCCATGTTGGAAACGGTGTGCCTTGTGCACAAGAAAGCAAATTCTTTTGTAGCCATCTTAAGACTACTCAAAATTGTAGACTATTTCGTAGGAGTGCTAGGTATTTTTTATTGCAAATAGTTTATTACAGCATGGACGATTACTATGGTGATACTCTATGGCTTTACAGTCTAGGTGATTTTAAGTATTTCTGTGTTTTTGCATTTCTGGGTTGTTGGAGATCGTAATATTACTTGGATGAGCATTCTGCTTGTCAAAGTGTTTATAACTTGTGTATTTGTATTGTTGTGCTGTTAAATATTGATTTGTTGTACTTTTAACGTCAAGCTTTGCGAATAGAATTGTTTTTTTCTTGGACAATAATGTACAATTGACTATATCGCGCCTATTTAATGTACGAAAGTTTGTTTAGTTGTATGCTCACCCTGTATAAAAGGCATCATCATTTCCAGGATGTCTCCCAATATAGCGGTTGATGTAGATTCTCGTAGAGTAAACGGATTTTCCAAAAAAAAAAGAAAAAAAAATGAAACCTTTTTTTTTTGGCCTAGAAATCGTTATTTTTACACTTTGCCTGAATAGTCCATTTTCCTGACAAACAGAGAAGTATTTAAAGAGGTTTCTCCTAGAAATTCCCTTGTCTCAGTTTTTTCGATCCCCGCGATATCTTCGGCGCTAGCACGACCTAAAGTGACCCCTTATCGCATATATGGTAATGTATAAAAATGCTACCGGGTTCTCCGATTACTGCCACCAGATGCCACTTAACAGAACTTGCATATATCGAATAGACCTGGATCTTCATCATCATTATCAATCAGTCTATCCCTGCCCACTGCTGAACATAGGCCTCCCTTGGAGTGTTCCATCGTCTCCGATCCTGTGCCGCACTCATCCAGTTCATCTCAATACTTTAAGGTCGTCAGTCCACCTCGTCGGTGGGCACCCTCTGCCTCTAAAGGCGTCTTTGCGTGGTCTCCACTCTAGGATCTTTCTTATCCATCGTCCGTCGCTCAGTTTTGCTACATGGCCAGCCCAGTTCCACCTCTGTGTTGTTATTCTCTCAATAGCATCGGTCACCCCAGAGATTCGGCGCAATCTCTCATTTTGTTGTTTGTTGAATTTATTATCATTCTACATTATCATTATCGTCAGAGTCATTTTCCAAACATGATCCAATAGGGTTATGATAACTAAAATATCATATATAAATTATACCGCTGTATACAACCTGGCCGCAGGGACTTACGTCTAGCCCCTGCGATAACTATTCACAATCATGCGCAGTTGCGTTTTATGATCAGCTGTTTGCGACGTATCAACGGAGGGCGCGAATTTAAAAGAGTACTGTTGACTTCAGGCTTGGGCTCAACCAAACAAAATCTCAAACTAACCCAAATTTACCTAAATAAATAAACATAGCCATAAAAGAAGTTAAAAATCTCTTGTCACCGATGGGAATCGAACGCGGGCCGCCATATCAAAAACACAGCATCTGACGACTGCACTACGAAACCTCTTGGAAGCAAGTCGCTGGACTGTATAGACATGGGTTAATAACGCAAACAGCTGATCATAAATCGCAACCGCGCATGATTATGAATAGTTATACCGCAGAGGCTAGATGCTAGTGCCGCTGGGCTAACTGCTACCTGTAACGAACGTTGCATAAAAGCCAGCTCACGGCTCAAGCGATCCCCACTACTAATTCGACTATAATACGTAACCTTGCATGTTTTCGTTATATAGCAAATCGCATGAAAGAATTTACTCTACCGTGCGTAAAGAAGTTTCATTTCAAAAATGTGGATCGCTACGTCGCCGTCGCACAATTCGTTGATCAGTGGACAAAAATCGAAAAATCAGGTATCAAATTATATGGATCGGCACCAATAGAAATTACCACAAAATAGTTAGCCATGATTTATCCCTTTTTTTAAAATATGTCAAGTGGTGTCAATCGTATTCCAATATAGCGTACACACTAATGATTATTTAATCATTTATATTACGTTTTTGAGTAAGAAAATTGAATATTTTGCCACACTTTTTTAATTTTAATTTACCTTAACATAATTTGTGCAAACAATACGCAAAGGTAAGTAGTTTTAACTGTTATGTTGATTTTATTATAGTATTCATTATTAATGAGAACTATCCATGTAAATTTTCTCCTTCAAAACTTTAAAATCACGTTCAAGATATTATGAAAAGAAAGAGATTTAAAAAATACGCCCGAAAACGCCTTTTAGTGTATTTTTTTAAATGATAGGCTGAAGTATTAAGAGTTAATTTTTGCAGAGTATGGCTGCGACTAACTGCGACTTTTTTATATTTTTAAGTTTTTCGGCAAATGGATCCAATCAAAAATTCTCATATTTTTGAACAATGGCTTTCTGTCGATGGAAACAAAAAAAATGAGCGGGTTTTTAACCTAATAAAAGATCTGTTGAGGCTTAAAGATGTTCCAGATAGGGCTAACAATGATCTGCAGAAATTCGTTGAATTAACATGCATTCGTTGAATTAACAAAATGGAGGAAATGTGGTAGAAAACAGACAATATTTAAAAATAGGCACAAACAGTGACTTGAGCTGGAAATTTCACTTCCCGAATCAATTTTAAATATAAGGTGTTTCAATATTCAAAATCAGCCCAGTACCAGTCGCGGTAGGCCCTTAAAACCATTTGATCAACTTTCCCGTAAAGCTAAAAGAAGAAGGGTTGAACAAATTGTAGCTACAAAATCGACGGCCGAGCTATCATTTGCGGCTCAATTGTCGCTTTCAAAACAGGATTCTAATTCTAGTAACTTAATGGAATTTTAGTTCTTTAACCCCCGTTAGAAGTATAGCGTTGTATTTGGATATAGATTTATCCGAGAGAAAGTATGAAATTTTGAAAAAAAACATTAACGCGATTCATGGTAAATGTTTTCCCAGCATGCACTAAGAAAAACTAAAAAACAGTTTTTATTAACTAAAAATGTCAAAACTGAGTTATCAGCTGAGGTAAATTTACAGGAAATATTGGATAAAACTGTACAAAGTATTTTACAATATTTCGAAATATCCAAAAATCTAAACACAACGTTAAGGTGTAAATGGTGTTTCGACGGGAGTTCCGGGCATAGTATTTATGAGCAGAAATTCACAAATGAAGGCAGTACTGATGAATTTATGTTTTTAGTCGCATTTGTTCCTTTTTGTTTAATTAATAATGATGATGGAAGCAGTATATGGGTAAATATACGCCCCTCTTCAACATTTTACTGCCGTCCAATAGAATTTATATTTTCTAAAGAAAATCCAGAATTAATTAGACGTGAAGAAACAAAAATTAATTCCTTCATTGGCGAACTTTCTCCATATTAATGTACAATCAATTCATTTCAAATAGAAGTCAAATATAACATGATATTTACAATGTTAGATGGTAGTGTGTGTAATGTTTCATCTGGGTGCAATGCTACTATGAAATGATACATCTGTGGGGCCACGCCCAAAGAATTTAATTGGAGAAAGCTCCCAATGATGACCAATACCGTTTCGGCTTACCTCCACTGCATTTATGGATTAGAATTTTCGAATGTTTACTTCATATTGCATATAGGTTACCTTTTAAAACATGGCAAGTCAAAACAGGCGAGAATAAAGCAATATTCGAGACTACAAAAAAATATATACAGAGTGAATTTAAGTCAAAACTTGAATAGTAGATAAGCGGAAACCGGGATATGGATCGAGTAACGATGGAAATGCGGCTAGGAGATTCTTTAGTAATTCCAACATTAGTTCCGAAATTACAGGAATAAATATCATTTTAATTAAGAAATTTTTTACCATACTCTGCGTATTAGCTAGTGGTCGTGAAATTGATACTAACAAATTTGGTGATTTACTCAATGAAACTAGAGATCTGTATTTGCGGTTGTATAACTGGTATTATATGCCTAGTAGCTTACATAAATTGTTGATACACGAATGCGATATAATCAAGTCTTCTGATATTCCCATAGGAAAATTATCAGAAGATGTTTTAGAGGCGAGACATAAGGAGGTTAGGAAGCATAGGCTAAATCACACTCGCAAATCTTCCCGAGTAAACACAAATACCGATTTATTAAATATGTTAATATTAACATCGGATCCTCTACTCGCTAGCCTTAGGAACCCAAGAGATAAAAAGACTAGGTTGTTAAATAAAGATGTTGATATTTATTTAGAAAAGGAGGTTTTTTTCAGCTTTTTGGACCGTTTTATTAAATTATTGTTACTAAATGGCCAACGTTTCGGCACTAGTTTGTGCCATCATCAGGGCCAGCAACCTAGAGTTGGGCATAAATGAAATGCCTTGTTGAACCCATAGGGATCACAACACGTACACAAAAAAAACAATAACAAACACCGACAGCAGTTGCCCAGGTCACGTTCAAGGATATTTATTTAGTTAATTTAGATATAAATGTAATCCCGGATAACTCTAATATTTCAACAGAAAGTTCTGAGAATTCTGATAGTAGTGATAGCGATACTAGTAACTCTAGTAACTCTAGCTAATTAATTTTAAAATTTAGTGTAATACATTATTTTTTATTAGTTTATCTACTTGTTGTATGAAGTTTCATGATTCAGAGGAAAGTAATTGTAATAAATCAAACACATCGCAATTTTTTTTGTGAAAAATTGGATTTGTTTTTTTTAACTTTTACATTTTCTCTCAGACTTTATTTGTTTCCTAAATACGTGCCAAGTTTGACTCTATTCAAAATAAAGTTAATGATTTATTTATAAACTTCTTTTTTACAACTCAATTAAATAATTTTTCATTTTAATCCAGATAGATTAAATGTGCGCCGCTAATTAAAACTCTTAAAGGTTGAATATAACCAAAAGTAATTTTTTAGCAAATATTGCCAAACAAAAATTTTCCCCGAGCTTTTATTCAACATTTTTAAAATAATCTGGAAAAAACCTTATCAAGAATTGCGGGACTTCATTTTTCAAATCAAATTCATGATCCCCGACCTCAAAAACCCCCGAGTACCAAATTTCAGCCAAATTGGGAGAACTCTATGATTTTTCTCCCATTATCCTATATAAAACGAAGCAATATGCGTCGAGAGGACCTTAAAACGAGATGAGAGACTTTCTCGATCTGGATGGAATCGCTAGGCGAAGAATTATATTATTATTTAAATCCTATTGTGAAACCTAAAGGGGGCATTTTCAATAATCGCATATCATATATTTCGAAAAAAACTTCCCGCTTTCTTAAGAATTCTCCCCGACCGACCACCGGAATTAAATCCGCTCGGAAATGTGGGAAGAGGATGAAGGAAAATTAGAAGGACATTATATTACTAGTAAAATCCTGAAGCCGGCATGCAACAATATAGGGCGAAATATATATACTGTTTAAATGAAACTTTATTCTTATTCACATTGAATGCAAATATTTGCTTATATGCATGGATATTGCAGGCGCTTCGGGACGTGCTATTTAACTCGCTTGCAGAAAAATCCAGAAAACTTTAGGTAGTGCTATTATATAAAAGAGAATATACATTTTAGAGAATTTCTATTTTGCT
The DNA here is from genome assembly GCA_016904865.1 of Pissodes strobi. Taxonomy (NCBI): domain Eukaryota; kingdom Metazoa; phylum Arthropoda; class Insecta; order Coleoptera; family Curculionidae; genus Pissodes; species Pissodes strobi. Next base: position 61,066 of record MU186764.1, on the reverse strand, counting down.
AAAACTTTTGGAGACCTCACGCTATATTTGCATTTTAAATTTCGGGCGGAAGTGTATTTATAGTTAAATTCCCGGAAATAGAATATGTAATTGAAAAGCCAGAATTGAAGAAAATACCAGGGTTTATTCAAATAGTTGTCTAGATTTCATTAAAACTTTTATTAGAATTAACTTGCTAAAATACGTCCGGTAATATATTTGTACATCGTATACTCAGATGTAATAAGACTAAATACAGACAGGAAATGAGAAAAATTAAACCATAATTTTTGGCAGATAATACGAAACTATATTATTAGTCTTATTTGACCTTTATTTTTGAGCTCGATAGTGTCGCTATATTCCATTTTGTTGCATGACATTTTCATATTGCCAGTATTGTTCGTCTGCAATTTGTCGATGACTTATTTCATTTTTCCTTATCATTTTTGCTTCATGCCCCTACTAGGCAAACGTGAAGTTAAGGTCATGTAAGTCTAGACACGATAGTCCCTATGTCGGGTATAAGTAGATGGTTAGAGAAGAGCAGCCGCAATTTCACCCACTATCCCATATAAATGTCCATACAAAAATCTAAGGTCCATCTTGCATTTAAAGGTCACCGATGCCCAGATCTCAAGAATGATATCGGCGAAGTGGGTAACGTCATTTTTTAGGGCACCACACCTCGCACATATCCCCGAATATCGAACTACGCATTCCCCATAAAAGCCCGGCCCTTACGTCATATGTCATGATACTTGGGCTCTGTTATTTTAATTAAGTGGCATCATAGAACTGGTCCATCATACGAAATCTGCAGTTGGTCTAAATCACTAATGGCAAACTGGGTCAACATCGGTAATCTCTGAGCTGGTCCATTATATAGAATCTGCGTACTAACCTAGCATCAGGAATACCTGACATCACCATGATGATCATCCTAATATATCCTATTTGAAGTTAAATATAATTGGAAGACAGAAATTTATGGAGGAAAGCAGAAGAATTCCCAGAGATACACCAGAATATCAGGCACAGCATAAAAGAATCCATAAAGCAGTGAGAAAGGACATTCGAGCGTCTAAATTAATAGAGGACAATGCAAATATGCGGATTTTAATGGCAAAATTATCCCCAGGCAAACACAAGATTACCAGAATGAAAGACCAGCAGGGTAATGTAATCTCGGACAATAGGAGTATTGCCGAACACATTAAGGAATTTTACACCCGTCTCTATACCTCTTTCAAACCTAATCCAAAAATTTCTCAAGCGACTATATGCAACGAAGATGTTCCAGAGATATCCAAACAGGAAATACAGGCTGCTCTTAAGAAAATGAAAAACAGAAAGAGCCCAGGTGAAGACAGAATTACATGCGAAATGCTAAAAATAGGAGGAGCAGTGATTGAAAAACCTTTGCAAATTCTTTTAAATAAATGCCTGCAAGAAGGCAAAATTCCGGACGAGTGGCAAAACGCGGAGGTTATTTAACTTTTTAAAAAGGGGTCAGTGGTAAAATAGAAAAATATCGACCAATTAGCCTTCTCTCTCATCTGTATAAACTCCTCACGAAGATTGTTACCAATAGACTGACCAAAAAATTCGACGCATGTCAACCAGTGGAGCAAGCCGGGTTTCGCAAGGGGTTCAGTATCATCGACCAGAATACAACGTACCTCTTCACCTGGCATTTATAGACTTTCATAAGGCGTTCGATTCAATTGAGACGTGGGCGTTCACTCAAGCAATGGACGATGCGAGAATACATTCTCGTTATACAAACCTATTGAAAAATATATACAAAAATGCCACTATTCATGTCAAAATTAACGAGGACTTAAAAACAGATAATATAGAAATAAATAGGGGAGTACGTCCGTCAGGGCGATACCATATCTCAAAAATTATTTATCTTAGCACTGGAGAACATCTTTAAATTATTACATTGAGAAACTAAAGGCATACACATCAACGGGTCCTTCCTGGACAATCTCCGATTCGCCGATGACTAAGCAGCAACATGCAGGAACTAGTGACATCCCTATAAACCTCAGGAGAGAAGTTTTTGACACCTGCATATTGCAGCGACATATAGCCTGGAAACAATGACCCTAACAAAGAAGACCGCCAATCAGCTAAGGATAATGCAATGAGCGATGGAACGGACGATGCTCAACATCAGTCTTAGGGACGGAAGAAGGAACGAAGAAATCCGACAAAAGACCAAAATCGTGGATAGAATCACACGTGTTGCTGAACTAAAGCGGCAATGGGTAGAACACGTGTGTGCTGTAGTGCATTTTGCCAAATGTTCCAAACCTTAACTTGGTTTTCTCCGGAAATGTATTAAATGTTGGCCTTCAGCAGATTTTGTATCAGGATGCTTAAATATTGTTATGAATATTTGTGTTTCTGCTTATAGATTTATTTCCGGTAGTATAAATGAAAATATATTTACTCTTTGACCTTGTGTTACTAAAATTACCCATGTATGAAATATCTCATTATAATGATTGGATCGCTTAAGGAATTAGTTAAAAAAGTAAACACTTGGGCGGGAATTGTAAACCATCATATTATTGGGCATTTTGTGATTGAAGGTAATTTGGACGGCAAAAAGTACCTTAGGTTGCTCCGCGACCAAGTAATTCCAAAATTAAAGCAAATAGCTTATATGTACATCAAATATGGTATCAACACGATGGCTGTCCATCTCACTTTGTTTGCCCAGTCACGCATCTGTTAAATGAAAGGTTGCCCAATCGATGGATTGGACATGGTGGTCCTATTTATTGGCCGCCAAGGTCCTCCGACCTTGCACCAGATGATTTCTTCCTGTGGCCTTATTTATGCAATAAAGTCTTCACTGCGTCATCAAAGTTTAATTAAATTGAAGAAGTGAAAATGCTATTTTATTAGCAGCTAACAACATCGACGCCATCATAAATCATTGCCTAATTCAGAATGGTGGACTTTTTGAACATTTGTTAAAATAATATCTCTTAGTAGTATTAGTGTTTATGTTTTAACTTGGTAAATTGTAGATAGTGAATATAGATGTGTAAATAAATTAGTATTTCATTTATTATTAGCTTAGTTTTCTTCTCAATTTTAGATGTACGTCCAATGATTAATTATTATTATTGTTTGATATAAATAGACAAGTTCAGAAACTAGAAATTTGATATGTGCCATCAAAAGTATCTAAAGGTCTGAAAATACCTAAGTAGGTGTCATAAAGGTGTTTTAGAAAAACTCTTTAAATATTTCGTTTCTTTTTTAAAGAATTGTCTTAATTTACCGTAGTTTGATGTTCAGGATGAACATATGTGCTTTTCCCAAACACATTTTCCATTAAACTTATAAGATATAGAGGAAACTGACACTATTCCAGTAATTTGTAATTTTTAAACGTATTGTCCTATGTCCAAGAGTAAAAATAATCACCTTGTATATTTGTAAGTAATTGCAGCTGGTTGGAGAAATCGTTACAATTTTTGAACCAATTGAGATAGAGTAACAAAAAACTAATTTGAATCCGAAGGACGAGACTATAACAGAAGTATTCTGCAATATTCCAAAATTGACAGTGTCAGTTCAAAAGTAATCTTAAACTTTACAAAAAAAAAATTATGACTCGCCCTTCGGCGCTTGTATTAATAGGTATCGCTTTCCAAGAGGTCTGGCCCGCAAGTCACTGAAGGAACAACTTTCAGCTCACCGGCCTCTCAGGAGGTTCGCTAGGGAAATGTGTTACGACGGCCAGTTCCCTTCGGGTCTGTGGAGATAGAATGTCCCTTTGTCACGTTAATATACGAGATACTAGAAACAAAGTTCACGAACTGGAACTGTTTTTACAGTCAATGGGATTCCCGGAGATTGTCTGTATTACAGAGACTTGGTGTGGTACCGAGGAGATTTCTCTCGTAAGTCTTCAGGGTTATCAGCTAGCCAGCTCATACTGTCGATTCACCCTTAAGGGGGGTGGTGTTGCAAGATTTGTACGGCAAGATATCAAATTTATGCCACTTAGTAAGACACATAGTTTGAATAATGATCAATATTTCGAAGTTTCATTGTGCGAAATACGTATGAAAAATAAATCCATTTTTTTATGCTGCTTGTATCGCTCCCCAATTGGCAATGTTAATGTATTTTGTAATAACCTATATGAGTTACATACAGTAACTCATATATGAGATTTGTGGGGATTTCAACGTCAATTGTCATAAAATATCTACAACCGTCTCGAGGTTGGAAAATATATTTTCATCATTTGGTTTGCGCAAAACGCAACTGAATATACTCGCATTCAAATTGACTCAAAATGATCTGCACCTTGGGTCCGACGTTGGTGACTCCTCGAGTTGTTTACACTGATATTTCAGACCATTCTATGCAATTGTTGTCTTTTGACTCAAGGAAAACAGCAATTTAACAATAACTTATAGAAAATATTTTTTCATAAGGATGGCCACATTAACAATTTTAAGTTGGTCAGCTGGGATTCTTTACCCCTAGGAACAACTCTTGATAAAAAATTTAATATATTTCATGATATATTTATCTAAAATTTTAATTTTTGATTTCCTATCGAATCACGTAAGGTTAAGAACAAGCTTGCAGGGAAACCTTGGCTCTCCAGCGACATAGTTGATGAGGGTAATAATTTGCGAGAACTGATAAGACCAAAAACGAATATCTTTAGCCAAAAAAACAATAATAACATCTTGTCTATAAACACTGTTAATACGTCGAGAGTGGCATGGCATTTCATAAAATATGAGACAAATCAAAACAGAGTCAATAACCCACCTGAATATTTTGTTGACAAAAATAACGACAGCAAAATCTTTGATTTTAATGACGCTGCCCAGGCATTTAATGAGTTTTTTATTGAGTCCATAAAAACTTTAACTTTTTGAATGAACAATTCTATAAATAAAAAAGATGTAAGCGGTATAAAAAATACACTTTTTTTTGGAACCCTACTCAAGGTAAGAAGTTAAAGATATTATATTGTGAGTTTCGAAAAATGACTCCAGTGGCTTTGACGCTTGGCTTTAAATACCATGTTCTCTTCTAAAGAGTGTATATGAATGCATTCTCGATCCTTTAACCGACCTAATTAATCTTCCTTTTTCTGAGGGTTAATTTCCAAGCATTTTAAAAATAACCAATTTTTAAAAAGGGTGACGCACACGACATGTCCAACTATAAAGGCGTAGCGCTTTTGTCCGTATTCCCAAAAATATACTAGAAGGCTTTATACAATAGATTACTTGCGTTTTTAGAAAGAACAGATTTCTTTTACCAAAAGCAATTCGGCTTCCGGAGAGGAGTTTCTACTCAGAACGCAATTGTTTCATTGTTAACAAAATAATGGAGAGTATTGATAGTGGTAATCAAACATCATGTCTTTTTTTCGACCTAAAAAGAGCTTTTGAAGGAATAAGTATTGAACTTCTGCTTTCCAAGCTACAAAATAACGCCCAAAAATAGTTGCAACATTTTTTTAAAGGAGCGTACACAGAAGGTAGTTTTAAAGCACCATAGTATTCATGATTGTTCCATTGATGCACAGACAGATACTGGGTTCCACAGGGAAGCATGTTGGACCCCTGTTTTTTATCATTTTTATAAATGATATTTCTTTTGACTTTGAAAACGATTACATTACTCTATTTGCAGACGATACCTCGGTATCTTGTTCTGCAAAAAGTCTGGAGCGGCTTGCAGAAAAGTCAAATGATATTGGTTGGGTTCAAAATTACTGCAATAATAACGGCTTGCTCCTGAATGATGATAAAATGAAGCTAATGCATTTCTCCTTAAGGGACTTAAACTCTTATTGTTAAAGTTAATAACTAAATAATTGAGAGGCGGACGTTTGTAAAGTTTATGGGAGTTTTTATGGGCGTTAAAGGTGGGCCGTTTACGCATTTGTTATATGGCAGCTGTGCGTTAAGTTAGACCTTGAACTACTGAGGCTTTACTACTTCTCCTATGAACAATCTTGTGTCACTTATGCCATTCTGGCCTGGGGTAATGTGGCGAGAGCACCTGAGGATTTGTTCAGCAGAAAAGAATAGTAAGAAGTATGCTCATTAAGCCTCTTCAATTTTCATGTCGCCAACTTTTTCCACGGTTGGGAATTCCAGCGTTCCCTTCATTATTTTTTAACCAAGCCACAAAATATGCGAGAGCGAATTTAGCTAACGTCGGACTTACTAGGGGAGCTGCTGATCATTATGGCCTAAGGCAGAACTTTCATAATTTAATAATAACTCAACATCGGTTATCGACTGCGGCAAATAGCCCTCTAATATTGCCTTTAAAGCTATATAATAAATTACCTATGCGAATTAAACCAATCTTTGGTGATGTGAAATTCAACAAAACTATAAAACATTTTTATTACAGTAGCAATTCTTATTCTATTGGGGAATACCTAAGTAGCAATCTTTTATAATGGAAGCTGTTTGAATGTTTGTGCAAAGCTGATAATACTGATGATTTGCTGGTGATGGGGATGGTTTATGGTGATTTACTGTTTGTAATTTGGTGTTTATATGCATTTTGTTGTGTCTTGACATTATCCCATACTTACTTAGAATTGTAAGTCTATAGGAAATAAATATTTTTTATTTTATTTATTTATTTTAGTTATATCGACTGGCTCTTATGTAAGATTATTTACTGACTGGTAGTAGGTTTATAAATAAGTATAAATAATTGACCGATAATAAGTAATAATACAACAAGACAAAAAAAACCCATTTAAATGACTTATTATGATGGGTGCAGGCTGTCCATACATAAAGGTTTAAAAGAAAAGACAGCTACTGTATCGGAAATTAGAAGGAAACCACTGCGACAAAAATATATAAAACGATATTCAACTCGATCTCAGTTATTCAATCTAGTAAGAAGTATTTAACTGGATACTGCAAACTGTAATTCTAAATATTAAAATTTTCCTTTAGGGCGGTGTGGGTTTCACTAAATAGGGAAGATGATTCAAGCAACTTTATATGATAATTTACTCTATTATATAACATAGATGTTGCCCTTTAAAATTATGTCAGGTACTTGATATATTTAATTAAACATGAAACTTAATATTTTACTTAAGCCTTCAAACTTTCTCAGCTTGACGTTATGCCTATTAATACTGTTGTTCGGTCCCTGATTAAGTATTTCTATGCCATCATCTATTCATGAGGAGTACAGATGAGTTGCCTTGTTTAAAATTACTCGTGAGCATAGGTCCCCAAAAAAAAACAATTATCTATTATTTATATTTGACTGCATGATTATATAAGTAGAACTAGATAAGAGCCACACATATCGGGAGTAGAAACTTGTGCGAACTATTAAACTATCTTTGTTTAGAAGTATAAAGAATACACACATAAAAACGAAACTCAGTATCTCAGAATGTCCATATTTTTTGGAGTGTCATCTGACAGATGATCCCATAAGTAATAAGTAGACTGTGATCTGGAGAACTCGTTGGTCCGCTAAAAGAAATTATGATTTGGCCAAAAGTGTCTTTTTAACTTATTGAAACCATAGTCTTTGAAAATCATCATTATCGGGAATCATTGCACGAATTTATAGGATTATTTGATGTCTTATTAAATTAAGCTACCTTTTCCCATTTAGGTTATCCCCAATTCGTGCTCTAAAATAAAATATTTTATTTTGCTTCAATTAAACTACACATTAAAACTTTCGATTGAAAAACCCTTTCCGCATGTAAGTGAAGATTTGAATGCTCTAAAGATGACGATTATGTTTAAAACCTATAGTAAGTAAAGCAGTTTTCAATCAGTCCTTAAACTAGGTTCGGAAAACCTGCATTCTCTTCATATTTTTGAATAAACCGGTCACAAAGTCGTATCCAATTAATGACATCAGTTGGTTTAAATCCTTGCACAATTTGCAGGTTTATAAGGATGGAATTGAGTTTTATGTAAGATTTCACGAACTGCAGACTTTGGAATGTTTGTCTAATTTTTAGCTCTATGAATTTTTAGCTTTGGCCTTAAAAACACTTCAATTCCAATCGTCGTTGTCTTTCAAATATTGTTCTCTCGGTTGGTCAAATATTAATGATATTTGTAATAATGTTTCCAAAATTCGTCTTATGTGGCTGCCAATATGTGCATTATGTCAAATAGATGTTTCAAATTAATATTTTGATGTATTATGTATTCTTATAGCTTCCGGAATTTACTTGGTGTAGTTGCAGGGAGTGCAAGGGGTGAAGGCTTAAAATAGTCAAAATAAACCAACCCAAATGCCAACGTCGCGTCGCCTGCTCGAGAGATGACCAGGGTTATCCGGTGCACCCTGTTACAGAATTAAAGAGGCTCTGGCGACCGAGTCACGGCGGTATAACCGTTCCATCGAGCGTAAAGGAAATGAGCTCTCGAATCCCATTCCACTATGGCGTTCATATCCTCATTGATGGCAGCAATCTGATTCTCTCGCTAGCGTAAGCAGAATTGTTTGTCCTGTCTAAGTGATCGTTGATATAAAGCAGGAACAGCGTGGGAGCTAATATACACCATTGAGGAACTCCGGCATTGATTTTAAATTCCTCTGAGAAATGTCCATCAATACCAACTTGGATGCTTCAATACCGTAAGAAATTGGAAAGCCATAGAAGCAGTGCTGGTGGAAGTTCGTATGCTGTCAATTTGCCTAACAGTTCGTCATGCCACACCCTATCAAATGGTTTGAATATGTCAAAAGCCACTGCAAGAGATTTGCGTAGCTATCAACGGCTTTGGTCCACAAGTAGGTCACGTAAGTCAAGAAATTTCCTGTTGATTTGTGCTTGCGGAAGCCATACTGGCGATCGCTTATGATGCCAGCCGATTCGAGATATTTTAAGAGCTATTCGTTGATCAGTTTTTCCATGACTTTGGGCATGATGGGAACTAGGGCAATTGGACGGTAGTTATTTGGAATCGTTTTTCACCTTTCTTGGGGATTGGTTGCACCTGGGCACATTTTCAGCTAGATGGAAAGCACGCAGGTCTGTATCAAGCCTGCATAGTGGAGCTGTTAGTTCAGCAGCACGTTTCTTAAGCCTATTACTGGAACTCCATTCTCTCCTGTGGCCTTTTTAGTGTCTAGGCTGTTGAGTATTCGTTTTACTTCGCGTTGACGAAATACCAAACCTGGCAATGAGGAATTCACTCTTGAGGATGTAAGGTAGAATTTGATGCAAATATTTTGGCAATAATGTTCGCTTTTGCTTTGGGCGTGGTGGGATTGGCGCCTTTGAGAAAGCCTGATTGAGAGTTTGACAACTGGCCAAAAGGATCTTGATCCGTTAGGATAGCAACTGCTGAGAAGCTTGTTCTTAAACTGCTCGTTATATGTTTTCTTTTTTTTTTGTTAATGGTCCGTTTACAGTGGTTCTAGTCGTAATGAATATATTTCGATTTTCGGTTTTTAATATTGACTGCTCTTGAGCACTTTTCCCCAAACCATGATTTAGTGTTTAAGACGAGTTTCATAGAAGAGGGGATAAAAGCTTCCATATCAGCTAGAATAACTTGAGTTATCTCATCTGCAGATTCAGAGGTGTTTCGATTCCTAAAGCAGATATCTCTCCAAGAAAAAGAAAGATAAAAGTCGCGAGGATCAGGCCGGATTTATAGTGCCACATCTTTCGGAGTAAAATTGCTTCAAACATATTATAAAATAGGAACGGTACCTTATCCCTTAAAATCTACATTACAAGACATTGACCTATTATTTATTACATTCTATATTTCCCGACTATTACTTACAAAGAACTTCTGCAACACATAAAAATCCGTTGCCAGAATGTACGTACCTCTTTAAACGTCGCTTAGAAATGGACAGATTTGGAGCACTCTTAACTTCAGCGTTCAAAGCATTGAAATACTTTCCGAAATCTGCTTTTGGAAACGCGCTGATCTGTGCATTTCCGGCAACAACAGTTTCCTTTTTAGAGTTGGATAATTATGACTAGCTCTGTTTTCCCTAAAAATATTTATGTTTTCGTATGCAAATACTGTACAGTAAGAGCATTAAGGTTCCTAAAAACATAACGTCAAGATTCCTTACATGTTAGTTCATCGATTATTCGATTTGCATATTTTTGTAGAAAGAATAATCATTTACTTGTGCGGATGTGCTCTAGTTTAAAATTTCAAGTTGAGAATTCACATTTGCATAATATAGAGCATTCAGTATATGCGAGGTACAAAATTCGACATAAACTTCAATGCATAACAGTGACTGCGTAGAAGTGAGGACAGGTGGTCTATCTGTAGATGCGAGTCGAAACTACTGTCAAATAGAACGCCAAGCATATTGCATTTCTTGCTTGAACCGATGAACTAATAGCATAACATCAGTCGTATTTCATTATTAGTAGAGTGAGAAGTGAAAATAATAAAAATAGCCTTCGATTTATTTAGACTGAGTTGGGTTTTCTCTGACCACAACATAACTTTAATGTATTTATTTTTCTGAATGGCTTTCTACCAAACTTGATTATTATTCTGTAGTATTAAAATCACCATCTTAAGCAGTTTATATTCGTTTTGCTTATAATAGTTATTGAATCATTTGTAAACACTATATGAATGGAGGAACCAGGTATGGAACTAAATACGATAACCTGGTACAAAGAATTCTTAAAGCACAATGTTTATAGTAAATAGCAAAATCTATGTTATGATATTTTAGCTTTTAGTGAAACGTGACTTCTATAATTTTGAATTTGACCTAGATAATTACAACTTATTCAGAAAATACCGTTCTGAAGAAACTACCAACCGTTCACGTACGGGTGATATACTAATAGCAGTTCGTAAATAAATAAACTCGAGCCTGTTTAGTACCGGATTTTTAGTGATAATGTCGAATCTCTTGCAGAAAGGTGTCCGGATGGGGGGTTAATATATTAATTGAGCTGTATGAGAGAGGCAGGAGCTGAGTTCAGCATGTCTTGCAATGACCAAGAGTTTCCCAAATGAAGTTGAATGGATCTTTACTCTTTTCAACATTTATACATACAATGCCCTCTTTCAGGTCAACCATGATGTATGTAACTAACACCAGTGGAGTCTACTGGACCTAGCCCTTGTTGCAGATTCGAGTGTTAATGTCAATCGGGCAGATACGAAATTGATTCCAATGAACGGTCATCAACCATACCAACCGATTCATTCAAGTGTTTTATACTAATGTTGTAATTTAAATGTCAGTCGGCTTGGCGGTTTCTATGTTCCACCAGAAAACGGAGAGCTCAAAGATCATTCTGATGTGATGATTCAGGAAGGACAAACATTTACGTATTTAGAGATTGAATTGAGAATATTCTACAATGCATCACTCAAAATTAACAGCGGAAGACCCTGTAATTTTAAAATTGTATGGTCATCTTTAAATGCTATTAAAAATTCGTACGAAGCATGCCAATATTTCATCCCTCATACCCCCCTATTAATTTAAATTTTATTTAGGCGCTCAATCACTGTTTAACTAATAACCCTGGAAAAGATGACACAGTTATTAAAATATTAAACATTTTTATTGAATCGTACAATAATGAGCACCATTAATAGTTTTAAAATTGCCGGAATCATTAAATGTTTTCTCTGATATCGACTTTGCAGCTGCGAAAGTCTAAGTTTGCTCTTTAAACCACTTCTCAATTCATATTATTGTGATAATCGCCAGTTGGCTTATTTGAATTAGACGGGAATTTTAATGATTTTTCTGATGTCGAAGATGATAAGTTACTACATGTTGAAACGTCATAGTATACAATAAGCACTAGAGATGCAGGCGCCAAAATAATAGTAATAAAGAAAGTCAGTTACAAGCTCAAGAACAATTTTATCAAAAACCTTAAAAGTAACGAAGAACGTATGGAAGCTAAAAGTGTCGAACGTTTACATGGCTTTGAAGAGGACCGATGTTTCATATGGACTAGTATTGATCGTTCGCTTTACAAAGAAGAGCAAGAAATTTAGCGAAAGACTGTCCATCGAAAGATGTATGTATATTATTTTTTGATGAAATAATAACATCTGAATTTTAAAGGGAAAACAATCACCAAATTATAAAGATACAGATTATGCGGAAACCGAGGCTCCCTTCGGGCACGCCACTGATCGTTTTAATTAAGCATAGTCTATTAGGCCACGTTGCCACTTTTGAGAGCTGTTAACAACATGATAGATAATTCTAATTGAAAGGTAAGTGACATCTGTTAAAAGTTTTCCCATCTTGCCCATTTTTCTATTAAATACGAAAATGACGTTACGGTGACGTTTGGTTGTCGTGGCAGCAAACATTGAAAAATATTTATACCCATATAGCCTACGAATTAAAATTGACATTATTAATCAATAAAAATAAAAAATAAAAGTAATATGATCTCTTCACTGCTTGATGATATAAGGCCGAATTTCTCGAATAAACACTTCAAACTTCTTTTTATTTAAATGTTGCCATTAAATAAATACGTCGTAAACACAAAACTTCGCAATACAAATCATATGTAATTGTCTTCCATTTTTGTAAGCACGTTCGTCCTAAAAAGGCACCGATTATTCGAAGAAAGAATTAATGATCAACAGGTCGATGAATTTTTCAAGGAGTGTACGAGCGTATTAGTAAAACAATGTTATGAAAGCGATTTCTGCTATATTGGATGAAGTAATGTAAAACTGAAACATGACTCCAAGAGAATGTTACGAATCGAAATAGTCAAGATGGTTTTGATGAAAATAGGATCACCGCGAATTCCGATTACATACGTCGCCGTGGTAACCTGTTATATAGGAATAACATTTTCTTCAGAGAAGAATAAAATCGTTTTGAATGAGTTTCTCTGATTCATATACTTTAGTTGAAATTTATTATTTGTTATCATGAATATTTATAACACGACGTGGATATATGGACATATGGTTTGTAAAAAATTGCACACTTTCCTAAAAAAAAATAATTTAATACTTAATTGTGTAACATAAAAAGTCTAGTCAGGACATCGAATATTAAAAAAAAAAAATAAACTGTGGTCAGGATATGAAATTTCAACGTTTTGGCTTCATGCATATTAATCCTATTTTTCCATTTTGACCAATTTTTTTATATATGACGGCAGTTCATAAAATATGTGACAGATCATAAAACCTGTCAGTATTGTAAGCATTTCGATTTTTTAGAACTGTACAGCTTAGAATTATTCAAAAATCGGAGCAGTATTTATAGGTCTCAGTGGACAATATTGATTTTTTTCTATAAAATCAAGTTAAGCCATTATTCCACCAATAAAGGCGTAGTATAGCGCTTTAATATCAGGAGCAAATGCTACTCTAATTTTTGGAAAAATACATAAGTGACTATCATATTGCTGAGTCAATTAAATCCATTTAGGTGTGACCTTTTCTAATGGTATATTATACAACGTGTGCATGAATTTAGGCAATATATGCGAAACCTTCTTATATTTGATTCTAGGAGAAAATGTCATTCTTCATAGCAGATTTTCAAAAAAGCAAGGGGTAGCAGAAAAAAAGAAAGAAATGTCAATTTATGCTAAGAGTAAATTGCTCTTTGTTTCAGAAAATATAAAAAAATATTAAGAAAAGTTGATATGTCGAAATATGAAATCACAGCCACCTACGTAAAACGTAGATTTTTTTCTATATCTCAATTTTAAGTTTTATAGTTTAAGTAGTTTCTAAAAATTATTTAAAAGGATGATTTAAATTATTAGCAACAACAACCAGGTAATTTTATAGATGTCAGTGTGCTAAGTTGTAAGTACTTAAAATTAGATTAAGCAATGAAGAAAAATTTGAATTTGTACTTTGTGTAGGCTATAATTATAACTGTTTCAGAGATACTGCCAATGAATTTAATGCAAAACAGCCTGAAAGAGTAGAAATCAGCCATATCGTTGTAGCTCGTATTATGGAAAAAATTAAAGCGTGCTGTTTTCATAACTTTTTAAGTTTAACGAAGCCGCTAGGAACGAAGATGACAACACTGACGATGAATGAAATGTTTTACTTCATGTGCAGGAACACCTCCGAGCAACTTTTGGGAAAATGACATTTATTCATTTATTCATACAGATTACACAACAGAACAAAGTTCCAAATGATATAATACTATGCTAAGATTAACTATCTACTTAAGATCGATAACAGGAATACATTAATGTATAAAATATACTAGACAAATATGAACAGCATAATTTAAGAAATATAAAATGCTGAGGGATGTCCGCGGACAACAACAGTATCGAGAAACCGTCGTACTGCATTTTTAAAGGATAATGAACTGCAATTATAGTCAAAATGTTCAGGTAAATACTACTTATTATACCAAGCCATAAATTTGGTTATTATTTCGTTTCTGTCACTGTCTGTTCGGCTATAATTTAAGGTAAACATTTGCAATTATCTCGTGCTTCGAGATGGCACGGTACCCTGAAAATCAGCGCCACCAAGTCAGGAGAGTGTCAGAGTGACGCTGCGACTTTGCAGTGCCTGCAAGGAAATCACTCGCAAGCGCTCCTGGTATGACAGTGTTGATTTGTCAAGATTAAGATTGAAGAGTAAAAAAATTACGAACTTCCTCTGCACCCTTTCAATTCTCGCAATATGTGTCGTGTAGAATTCTAACGAACTTTTCAGATTCTGAAACCATATTTCACGTATATTTCCGTTTTTTCGGAATTGAGATTTTTACATTATACAAGGCCAACAATAAATTAAACGGAGGTAACATGAAATTGCTTAAACCATGGTAAATGATTGGGTGGCCTTACTATATTTTGCGCTATTTTAAATATAGCTATTGAACAGTGAAAAATTATTTCGAAGAAAAGTCCCACAAAGATCATATTGTGTTGAAATGTTTTTTGAATCGTAGGAGATCGGTTTAAGTTATTTTTTGTTAGTGTTAAGTCATACTAAATTTTTTTGGCAAATTTTTGTTTTGTTTTACCAAAGAACAGAGCTTTACATTTTGAAAATTTATTTTTTTTAATAAGCGTTCAAGAAAAATGAAATAAAATTTTTCAGCCAAAATTTTATTATTATTAGATAGGTATAAAAAAAATTAGCCAAGTTAATATTTTTAAACAGCCTTGCGTTGGTGCTTTATTTATTGCAATAAAAAATCCTTGCGGTTCATGAAAAATAAATAAATTTGACCAACATAATTAATGACAAAGGACATTATATATTCTGTCTCAGAGATTGACCAATTTGATATGTTTGCCTCTATTTTCTGAGAGACGACACTAAATCAATAGATTTCAATGAACAGGTGTTAAACTTCTCAATATGTTTTTTGTTTTCTTTTTACAGTTCGCTCTCTCAGTTTTCCATTGTAGTTCCCTCAATCTAGTATATTGTCATTTTCTTCTCCTTCTTTCTTCCAAAACCTTTTGGCCTTTTTCTGCAATGCATTTGATGCTGTATTTTTCAAAAATCACATTTGCTTTTAGAGAACTTAGGTATTTAAATATTTTCTTAGTACATTGTGTGTTTGCGCCTTCAATATTGGCAAATGTGCAACTATTCACGACAATCATTTAAAGGATGATTAAAGTTGAGTTCCCACGTTATAGTCTGAACAACTAACTAGGTACGTAACTAACCTCAAAACCCCTTAGCATGCTTATAGATTAGCGTTCGGAAGAAAATCCAAGCACATCAAGTCGTGAGTAATCTCAGCAATTGTGCCTTACAAGATTACAGTTACTCCCATACAATTTCCATATACCGCAGGAATTGAGGCTTCAAGATTATCAGCAAGCGCCGTATGTTTGCCAAATGGATACGAGAACAAAGGCTCATTTATTTTTCAATGAAGGTCAAATTTGCCGATGAGGCACATTTTGGTGGTTCTGTGAACAAGCCTAATAGCTATATTTGGAAAATAAAAAAGAGATTGTTTAAAAAGAAATGCATCCTCAAAAGTGACTGTTTGGGGTGCCATTTGGTCTGAAAGGATAATTGTTCCATTTTTTAAGATTCATATTATGTGGAAAACGGTCAATGGCATTCACTATCGGATCATGAAACCATACTTTTTGTGGGAGCAGTTGGAATATATGAACATCGAATATGCTTAGTTTAAACAGGACGGTGTCACCTAACAAACTGCAGGAGAACCGATAGAATTACTGTGCGGCAAGACTCCTGGCCGCAATAGTTCATGTAACGGCAACAACAATAATTGTTGATGTGTCATATGATTTAACCTCCGCAGATTTTTTTCCATGGAGTATCTGAAGAAAAGTTTCTACAAGAACGTCGAAAGTGTTGGCAAATTGATTAACTTATGCCATATTAGCCGCGGATGCATTTGTATGATATCATCTTTTATACTACATCTAAACTTAAAATTCATTGATTATGTCGGACCAAAAATGTATAATCTATTACCAAATAATACTAGAAATTGTGTAATTAAGGGGCGATTTAAAATGGAATGCAAACAATTTATCCATGATAACTATATAACATTTGAAGGGTTATTTTAGGTTTTGGGATGAAGCTGGGATTGTGTAATTGTTGCTTGGTAATCAGTTTAATGATTTGCCGGCACTCTTTCTACCATACTGTAGCGAATATTGTTCATGCTTGATCTTAAACTTGATTTTGGTTATGTATTTATTATGCACATACAGATGTTTCACATCTAGGTGCATTTGTTTGATGTGATTTTTTTTATCTTATACTAGGGAATAGCGAAATTTTGTTATACCTACATTTTGTTTGTAATGATGAAATTGGATGATGGCAGGACTAAGGATTAAAATCAATCTGTATGAATTGTAGTATAGATTTGGTATTATTTAGACTTAAACTTTAATGTAGGTGTCTATGATTAGATTGAACATAGCTTTTCCAATTAAGTATATATTAGGGTCAAAATTCTATAAACATGTATTTAGCTGCTCTATAATTGTTCAATTGTTCAACATAATTGTACTATGTAATGTCAATATAATGTAATTATCATCAAATTATCATCAAATA
>MU186764.1:23480-38058 GCA_016904865.1 Pissodes strobi | reverse complement strand
CTTGTTGAATATGTCAGTATTGTATATTTTAGGAGCGAGATAAGAAAAGCTACGTTGAAACAGGGCAGTTCGGTGCTTAGGTAAATTTAATAGATTATTAAAACGCGTTATGCGATTATGCGTGGAGTATCGGAAATAAAGCTTCTGGCGAAGGTATAGTGGAAAGCCAAGTAGACGAATTCCAAGTAGACGATGCAAAAAACAAGCAAAATGCAATTTTTGTCTATCCATAACTTTAAGCCAATTTAGTTCGGGCAGTTTATAGCTGACATGATCCCTTGCTCGCAGTCCATAAATGAAATGAATACAGGAGTTCTGAATTCGTTGTAATCTATTCTTCCATTGCAAATCTAGACACGGCCCATATACGAAATTACAATAATTGGCATGAGAAAGAACAAGGGATTCACATAGTATTTTTTTTTAAGTAGGGTCTCAAGATATTTTTACTTTTGTACAGATTTCTAAGAGGGAGATATGACTTCTGAATGACTTTACTCACCTGACTTCTGAACCTAAGTTTCGTATCAAATATAACGCCCAGGTTATTATATTCTTTCACAACAGGTATCACACTTCCATCCATATCCACTTTCATATTCTCAGATGCCCATTCACTATCAGTACCAAAATAAATAATCGCTGATTTATTGGGGTTTAACTTTAAGCCATTGTTCAGAGAATAGTCACAAACTGATTTTAGACATTGGGTCAGTTTACCTTTGGCTTCAATAGCACTGGTTTGATTAAAACTTGCGTAATTGTGTATCGTCAGCATATCTTTGCATATCACAATCCTTCACATGTTGGTGCATGCCAGTCCTATTTAATACAAAAAGTAAGGGTCCCAGAATTGAACCTTGAGGTACACCTCTTCCTACATCCCTAGAACTAGAACACTTGCCTTCCAAGAAGACAAACTGAGACCTATCTGCCAGATATTCTCCAAAGAACTTTATCGAAGACTTGTCGAAGCCGAAGGAGCGAAGCTTAGCACATAAGAGTCCATGATCAAGTGTATCAAATGCTTTGCTATAATCAAGGAGTACCAGCGCGGAAGTATCTCCCCTATGGGCAGCCCCAATAAGATCGTCCAAAATCTTCAATAGAACAGTTGCCGTGCTATATCCTCTACGAAATCCAGACTGAGATGAGGGAAATAGGTTGTTTGTATTGAAATACTCCGTAATCTGAAGATAAATAATCTTTTCAAACACCTTGGATAAGGTAGACAACAAACTAATAGGCCTCAAGTCGGAGACCTCCTTTGGGTGGACCACCTTAGGTAGTGGTACTACCATAGCAACCTTCCAGCTAGATGGAAACAAGGATTCCATGATGCAGATATTAAATATGTGAGCCAGAAATGGTACGATCACTGGACAACACAATTTAATCATGTGAAGAGACAGCTCCCGATGCGTTCGATTTTAATTCTGATATGGCGTTTAAGACTTTTTCATCCGTAACAGATTGTAGTTTGAATGTGCTAGTTGACACTGCATTCTGATATTTTTTCACGAACTCGTCATTGACAGGTGGTGCGATACTCTTTACGGATTCGATAAAGTAGTTATTTACATGATCAGGCTTATTTAAATTACTAGGCAAGTTTATATTGTTTTTATTTTTGTTGTAAACATTTAAATTATTTAAAGCGCGCCACATGTCTTTTTTATTGTTATTTTGTGCAACGAAATTGACATATGCTTTTTTCTCATTACGAACAGCCTGGGTGAATACATTTCTCATCGCTCTGTACGCCTCCCAGTCTTGTACATTCTTGGTTCTTTTATACTTAGACATTAAACTGTTACGCTCTTTTTTCATAATTTTTAACACATCGGTAAACCACGGTGCCTTTGGCTTCGTCACACGCACCTTACACAGGGGCGCATGACTATCAAACAATTGTAATATTTTATCAGTAAGTAAATCTACCTTTTTGTGCAAGCATTGTATGTCATAAATTTCACCCCAATTAATATTTATTAAATCAGCGTTAAACAGGTCAATGTCAAAGCATTTGAAATTTCTAAATTCTACAATTTTTGGTGGCCTGGAAGGCACCTTGCACTTAATTTTGCAATAAGTAAGCTGATGGTCTGTAATGTCATGCATATCAAGATGCATAACATCTCCATCTAATATATTTTCACTGGATAAGAGAATCAAATCACTACACAGGCTACTGTGTGTTCCCGAGAAGCGCGTAGGGGTTTTAATCACCTGACATAGTGAATAGGAAGTAAGAAAAACGTCGAGCATATTGACTGAACTAGTAGCGCAGAGAAGATTAATATTTAGGTCACCCATAATTATAATTTCATCAGAGAGGGGAATTATGGTGGAAATAGCATTTTCCAACAAATCAAATCCATTTATCAAATTACCTTTTGGTGGGCGGTAGAGAACACCCAATCCAAAGTTTGTGCCACCTACCCTTACTGACAGCCAGAGCTGCTCAATAGATGCGCTTAGATAGATAGAGGGTCTATTTCATGTAGTCCTTTGTATTGGTTGATCGAGCGTGGCTAGCAGGATTCAAGGATTGGTTCTTTATGGTTCCGCTTGATTAAGCAAACACTTAGTTCAAAATAGAGTTAGGTAGATTTTAAGTTAAGTTTCAATCATCTCCTGATGATGCTTACATGGTTAGCGAAACGCGCGTCGAGTGCAAAAATTCTGTTTCGGAATTGTGAATAAAACTCTGTTTTAGTGCATTTTTCCGAAGGTTCGAAACCCCAACATAGTAAAAGATTAAAAGTAAAATATTAAGGATGGAGTTACTATTTCAAGATCACCGACAACCATCCCTATATCATCACGAATTGAAACATTGATTAGTAAATTTGTCTCAACTGCATATGACATTAAAATGATAGACACGTTCTTGAATGTGCTATGTAAGTCATTAACATAAACTCTGAATAGCAAGGGCCCAAGTACCGATACCGACCCTTGTGATAGGCCAATAATTAATTATGCGGTATTGGAGTAAATTGGACCACTATCGGAGGAAATTTTAACTCGCTGAGTACGACCCCGCAGGCATGACTCAAACCATATTATGTATTTTTCACAAGTCTTATCTTATCGTTAATTTCTTTAAAAGAAGGATATCTTTTTGTTATCAGATCGTTATACCTGCACATACCTAATTTATATCAATCGGTATCTCATTAGTACTTTTTCTACTGAGACCGGCTTGATCAACAGACTTTGCATTCTGAACAACTGTCACTATCAATAGAGACTGTATATTTCCTGACTTGAGCATCATGAAGGATGTCGAGTTAAGACGTTTGTCCGCCGAAAGTATCTTCACCTGTTCCTTGCAAAAGAATCATTCCCACAAGTCAAGATTTTAACGTTTGCTAACGTAGCGGCCGGCATTGCGTTTATGCAGATGGTCACTCTGCTTATGCAGGTTTTAATTGATATCCAACAGACGGATATTTTCGTTATTCAAACTCATTATCATTTCATTCTGTTTCAGAATTTGAACAACATAATCCTGTTCAAGGGTAGCAACCATATCCTCAAAGTGTGTATTCTACGCTTCAGACTCTTTTTCATGCATTTCGTTAGATAAATTATTAATTTTATCTAGAAGCTTCTTGGTAATGTATCCACACTTGAACCTTAGCTGTTCAATAAAAGTACTCTTCTTATTGGATTCTATAATGTTTATCTAGGATTTCAAATGTCGATAGACTCCGTTACCATCGATTACAATGCCCTCATTGATGTAATCCCTGTGCAATTATTACAATATGGTTGATGGAAAAATGCTATATCCTTCTTTGGCCCTTGGCGTTGAAGGTTCATTATACATCAAATGAAAAGATAAGCATAACAGTACCAACATCAAATGTATATCAGTTAATTCACATAAAACAGGTATTGGGAAATACAATTATAATCATAATAAAATCATATTCAGATCTATACACATCTACACAGGCAATCGTGTTCTGTGGATTACTTTACTTAATAATAATCGATAGAGTCTTAAAAGCTCGAGATCGACCTCACAAAACATATTAGTACGAACATGTGAGGGAATTATCACAAAAATTCAAATCCGCTTAACGCTTCACAACAGCAAAACATATAGGAGATTAACACAAAATAAACATCAGATAAAGGCTGATACCAATCAAATAATTTGGGTTATCCTGTTATCCATATAGTTTTTCCCTTTTATATCCATCTAAGGTATTTAAATTTGAACAGGTTATAAGGTTTTCATACAAAATTTGCAAAATGTTTGTCACAAAATGACACTGCAGCCAATTACTTATTTATAAACACTAGAATAGGAACAAAGAAATCATGGCTCATTGAACGTCCTGTACGTACTCGCTTTTATTTTTCTCGTGTAGATCACCTGTGAAACTTGCCCAAAACGAATCATTCTGTAAACTTTGAGGTAGATACCTGTCTTACTTAAGAGCGCTGTTCGAAGACTATGATGTGATGATAAAGAAATTTTTTACAACTAATAGAAGACAATAAGGCATTCTCAAATAATAATCGAGTTAAACGAAAAGCACCAAAGCAGAAAAGACTTAGATAAGTCATTATATTCATGAAATAATATCCTCAAACATCCTGTTTAGTTTTCCTTATAATTATTTATAATACGTGTCTTCTCTTAAAAATGACGTATCTTTTTAGTAACGAGTAATAGTATCTTATTTTATCAGTGGTAAAAACACACATGTACTTATTAAGTTAATTAATTATTGTTATTTTAATGACCACAACATAATTGTTTATTTCTTTAATAACAGCAGCTTATCGTTTAATGTCGATTTTAATATTAATGCACTATTTCCATTACACAAGTGATTTATAATATTTAATTAATATGCGCATTTGCATCTCGACGTCTGTATCGGCGAAGATTATTCATAATAGACCAAGAGCCCACTGTATTTACGGCCATGTTTTGGGACAAAGTAAGACGATCTCTGGTAGTAAAATTAATACTCAGATGCAATTGGCGTGTTGAAGTAATGAAGTGCACATTCATTAAATACACTCTAGCTTAGCTTTTAATGGCAATGTTCGTAACTAGTTAAAGCCGAAATTTTGTGGCCTGCAAATTGGTGGAGGGGTTAGAAGAATGTGTGCTCTAATCAAAAGGCGTCCCTTTGAAGAAATCAGTTTTAACCTGCTTCATTTCTCATGTCTTTCTGTCAAATTCAGTTGGTTATGTCTAAAATGTTAAGGCTTGCTGTTGGGTGTTCACATTAAAAAATCATGAATCTGAAAAAATAGTAAAACTGCTCGAGATTTCGTCAATTATTTGGGACGCCTATCACAATTATTATGAACAATGGATTCGATTAAAAGAACATAACATTTCAATAAACTACATTAAGGATAATTAAATTTATTCAACTTCATAAAATCGAGATATCTAGGTAGTGTGGTCAATCCATGATCTGTGCAAATCGCTTAGGTTTATCCTGCAAACCCAGAGCTCCGAAAAGAAACAAAAGCTTTAGCCATATAACAACTAATGTTACTTTCGATTGCGCAGAGATGTCGTTTTTCTCGTATTGTCCAATTTTGATGGTACTACCCTATAGGAATATTTTGTTTTTGTAGTTAACTTGCAGAAAAATAGATTAATTATTAGATATACCAGAGGCGTGAACAAGGGTAATCGCAATAATTATCTTTAGGAAAAATAAAATGTCACTGATTTTTTCAAATTTAACAATTTTCTGCGATACACTAAATACAACTGCTCAAAATCGGTCGTTTATATTTATTTAGGTCGATGAGTCATTTTAAAATTAAAATAAAAGATAATAATGATAAATATAAAATAATAAAAGAGGAAATTTTAAGGTACCAATATTATAATGTAGCAAACAAAGGCAAAAATAATTTTAAATTTAATCTTAAATAATTCCGAATATTGATATACAATTTTACAAAAAAAAAATAGTAAAAACAAAATGTAGAAAAACCAAAAGTACAATACATAATCACGGTTGATTTTCATGGGATAAGTGCGGTTAGAGCCTAAAAATGATTTTTTGATATTTTTAAGTAAATGGGCGTTTACATCACACATGTCGCCTATTTGATTAAACATATTTCGTACAAGATATAGCGGACACTGCCCCAAAATGTTTGATCTTGCCATATTTAGATAAAAAAATTGGCGCCTGTCTTGGATCCAACCTTAAAATTCTCTAAAATATAATAGGAGGTGGATTTTACCATGCAGGAGTTCGTATAAGAATTTAGCCTACACTGAATCAATCACCTTAATGATATAGATCATTCATTAAATGTTAGCAAAATTGAATTAAGTCTAGTCATTGATTGCGTCTGATAGGACGAATACCGTCTTCCTAAAAAATCAAATATTTTATGAGACGTATCTGTATAGACTGAATGACACTGATATTTCAAAAGTAGATTGGATTTTAAATAAATGATGCATATAGTAGCTTAGAAAAAGCAAAAGTATAATACAAGACTTTAATAGTGATAATTCTGAATATAAAGAGTCGTACCATAAGATAAAAAATAGCATAATACATTGTTATAAAATATTAATATTAAATTATGAAGATAATAAAAAGATTACGAGGAAACATAATTCAAGCAGCATGAGAGAAGCGCTAAGAAAGCTGCAAATAATTTAATTCGTTTTTAAGTAAATATCGTTCCTAAGCTTTTAGGGTTTCCAATCCGGGATCCCGAAATACCGGGATCATGGAAGATTTTTCGTCCCGAAAATCTCGGGATATAAAAATTGGGATCCCGAAAATCTCGATTTTTTAAATGATAAAATTTTAATCTGCTTTATTCATTTTTTCTTTATCCGTGTGTTATTTTAGCTATACCCCGGTAATTTACGTATATAATATGTTACAGACAGTACCACCTACGAGCGTGAAAGCTGAAAAAACCTTTTCTTCAGCGGCTTCATTTGCGAACAAACTTATATCATCACGCTTAAAAGACTTGCCTCTGAACGCGTTGGTGTTTCTAAGGGCATATTTTATTTTTACTAAGCAAAACGTAGAAGTTTAAAAATTATTTTAATTGCACATTTTAATAATTCCTAGTTTCTGTTTTATAACCAGATTGGTATTTTACTTCTTAAATGTAAAAATATTTTTTGTTTCTATTTTTTTATAAAAAAACGTTCGTTTGTTTGCTGTATTTCTGCATTTTCATTATTTTTATTGTTAGTTGTTGATTTTTAAAAAATATTGGGGTTAATCCCGGGATCCCGGAATCTCGGGATCTAGTTTTTTTTTTAAATCCCGGGATCTCAAATCGGGATCCCGATGCTGAAAATTGGAAACCCTAATTATGATACGTACGTCTAAGAAAAATACTTAAC
Source organism: Pissodes strobi (assembly GCA_016904865.1). Classification (NCBI taxonomy): domain Eukaryota; kingdom Metazoa; phylum Arthropoda; class Insecta; order Coleoptera; family Curculionidae; genus Pissodes; species Pissodes strobi. Next base: position 30,674 of record MU186764.1, on the reverse strand, counting down.
TGTAACAATGTAAAATATTTTTAAGCTTTATCATGGGATTAAAATGCGTTGCTGTCATAGGAGATGTCTTGGTAAAAGTTCTCGACCCTTAATACCTTCTTAATCTTTTAGTTAAATTAGCTGTATCAACTCTGGTAAAAGTAATAACATGTAATAAAGAACTGTTTAATTTAATTTTCCCCTTATTTGCTTTTACAATTTTGCAACCAAATAATCTACCAAGTAAAATACAGGCATATCCTAGGATTCACATAAACTAATCTTGTATTTGACATTCAAAATTGAACAAATCTTTCCACAGTTCATGAATCATTTTAAAACCATTTGTAATTCCACTTTCATTTTGAAAAACTGAATAAATCAAAATATATTTCATTATTTTATATTATAACTTAATTTTGAATATCTACCATTAAAATCTTGTTTTGGGCAGTACAAAAATGTAAATGATCCATTTCCCGCGGGACTTGTGAAGTGTTCTTCGAGGAGAGAAGAGGGTACAACTACGTAAACGAGGCCGTTTTGACTGGTGGATTCTGTGAACATTTTATAATATTCTTTGGTCAATACAAAGCAACAAACGGCAGAAACGGAGCAAATGAATAAAATGTTGGCCGATTTCATGGAAAATCTAAATGCTGAGAGACAAATAGAACAGGACCGGCTTCAGAAAATTTTACAAGATCAAGAAGATGAACGTAAAAGGCAAGCAGAACAGGACAGGCTTCAGAACATTTTTCATCATCAAGAAGATGAAAAGGAAGCGAATCGGAAGGAGGATGAACGTAGAAGGCAAGCGGATCAGGAAGAGGATGAACGTAGGAGGCAAGCGGATAGGGAAGAGGATGAACGTCAAGGCAAGCAGAACAGGATCGGCTACAGAAAATTTTACAATACCAAGAAGATAAAAGACAAATAGAACAGGATCAACTTCAGAAATGGATGCTGGATGTAATTGTAGACGAGCAAGAAAAAATAATGAAAATATTTACGGCCCTAAAGAGAAGTAGATAATATAAGTAGGAGACGTACGGAAAGAAATGAAGAATCTACAGGCATAAGTTACCAGACTAAAAAATCAAGGATTCACCTAGAGGGTATTCGCAACAGGTCAGAATATCAAACCTAAAACGTATGACGGTCAGACATCCTGGACAATGTACAGAAGGCAATTTGAAGCCGCTGCTGTTGGCAAAGGTTGGAATAACGAAGAAATGGCTACATCACTAATGGTAGCGATTCGTAGATCTGCCCTGGAATTACTACAGACCATTCCCATCAGCCAACAAGGAAAATATAACATAATTGTAGCTGTCCTGGAGAGACGATTTGGAGACCAACACAGAAGACAACTGTATCAGGCACAAGTAAAGTTCCGACATCAGAAGCTTGGTGAAAACCTGCAAGAATTTGGAGCAGACATTAGACGGCTCATTCAATTGTCGTACTCGGGAGCAACAGAGGAATTTCAAAAAGAACTTGTTACTCACTATTTCGTGGATAGTATCAGAGATTCAGAAACTCAGAAGATGTTACGTCTAGCTAAAATTGATAACAGCCAACAATCAGGGACGTAACCATTCAGGAAGAAAAGCTGGCGAACAGTTGTGAACTTACTGAGATAAGCGGTATTTTGAAGAAATTAACCGAAGTTCTTCAGGCCACGGGAAGCCACTAGAAGTTAGGCCATGTAACCGAAACGCTATAAATCAGTGCTATAGTTTTGGCAAGACTGGACATTTCAAAAGGGACTGTCTAGTTCAAAGATTCCGGGAGCTACTAGATATCTTCTAGTAGCTCCCGGAATCTTTGAACTAGACCACGTAACCGAAATATTTCAAAATACGGAGAAAGCCAGTTACCGAACGAAGACATGATATGATCTCAAAGCTAATTCTATAAGATTTCAGATGAATGACAAAGTCTGGTTATATAATCCGCAACGGATGAAAGGAACATCTCGCAAGCCAACGCGAATATGGGAAGGGCCCTACACAGAAGCAAACTGAAAGTTGTCCATCTCGACAGGCTCAAAGCATATCACGGACATGAAGTAGCTGATGGGGACGATCAGGTTTCAGAAGGAGGCAATGTCACAGCTAGCAACCATCCGAATGCTTTTGTGCTACTCTATAGAACTAGCCTTGTCGCGTCTACGTATGAGTCATCGCCGACCGCGAAGATACAGGAACTGTGGTGGAATTCTGCCAATGCATGCGTGCAGCCCTGGTCGAGAATAATATAGAGAGACGTCGCTTAGTCCGGAGTATTTGTGATAGATTTTAGATTGTATATAAACAGCAGGCAGAACGAGTATTGAGTTAATCATTGAGTTCTGAATTGTAAAGATCTAATAGTCGTAGAGTTATAAGAGTAGTTTAGTGTGTTTAATTGCATAGAGTGATAAAGAATAAATTAGTACTATTTTAAAATAGTAAAAGTTGTGATTTTTTCAGAACCCAAGGGAAAAATGTGACAATATGATACATAAAATATACTCAGCATTGTAAAGAGCGCCCGACTTTGGAATAATATAGAGAGTGTTCTGTTTAAAAAAAAAACTGAAGTTCGCTTTACGAGCTGTTTCTATTTTTTTATATCAAATTCTGGCGCCCCTTTGGGAGAAATCCTATAGGTTTCCTAATTTAAAAATTTTTCTAACTTTTCAAAAAGTTTTGTTAGCTATTGGCCAAAATATGGTCGCCAGCACCAAAAATAATTTTCTAGGCCACCCGACTCAATTTAAACAATGTAACGAATTAACTCTCTGCAATTTCTCTTTACACGATTTTCATTTTTATTAGCAAATTATTATTAGCTTAAATAGACGGTACCTTCCGTCAAGATTTTTTAAGATCACATTACGTTTTTAATTCTATTTTAATATATCAAGAACACGACTATAGACTTTCACATGATCATATAAGAGATATTTAAATTAATATGTATTATTATTTTTTAAGCGATTGGGTTCCAGGATTCCGGGTGGCCAAGAACTACAAAATTCGTAGCATTAAATAAACCACAGTTATCTCAATTGTCTGCATTTTTTTGCCTTAATAGATCATATATGCATATCCGTATTGTGCTCTCCGTCTATTATGATTACTCATTTGTTTTTTGCAGACTATAAATAGTTTGTGTTCGACTAAACATATCGTGTCAAAATTATAATTAAGCCGACTTTCGAGATTTTTTGCGTAATTTCCCCCATTCTTCGGCTTGATTTCTCTACTACTTGTAACAAGTCGACAACGTGAATATAAACGAACTTGATGTATGCATATTATTTATAGAATACGCCCAATGTCTTAATATATCATGCAACGGCTTTTAACTTTGGGATTTAGTGGATGTTTTAAACTATCTGTTTTAGGCGGACAACGGAAAAGAATTATGATCCTAAATTAGAAACACATAAAATAAAATGTTACAGATATATTATTGTGGCATTGCATGACTGATTTAACAATTATTTGTTCCACAAGGACGAAATTGAGTTTACTCTTGAAAGTTTTTCGCACAAATCTATGATACTTAGAACGCTAGTAGCTTTATTTAAAACAAGCAAAAGTATTATAGGAGGGGAAAAATCCGGGAGGGAATTTGAACCACGAGCGATAACAAGTACAGTGCATAATCTACAATATTAATGAATACTTCTATGAATGTCTAAATCTATGAAATTAATTTTCGCAGTGTTAATATTGAAATTTTAGCTGCTGATATCATTATTGCTTGCCTTTTGTTTGCATACAGATCTTACGAGTATCGCTCATTAAGATATGTGCTGTGCTCTCTAGGATCTAGAAGATGAGGCAAGTGGAAACATCGCAAGCATTTACAAAAACGCTACTCGTTGCAGCAAAATTGTGTGACCCATTTTATTCTACATATGCAGTGATACCATATTTTAGGGGTTTCTATCTAATTTTTTTTATTTATGTATTTTGATACAAATGATGGTACCAACATATTTATCGGTAACTATCCTGGCACTAAAATACATGAAACTTTTTTAAAAGCCTAAAAAAATTAACTCAAACATTTTTATATGCCAACTTTTAATTTTTTTTCCTTCGAATTTTAAAAAGTCAAGGTTTCTTACGCAAAAAAGTACCTCTCGGTCGGTATCGCTAGGAATTATATCATATTTTTATGAAAACTTAGTAGTAGGGCTTGAAACAAAATTGACATTATAATTGCTATTGACAACAACATTTGTTGTGATATATTAGTTGCCATTTTGCTTCCAAATTTTTGGCATTTTTTCAAGTATGGAAAACTTTTCGAACCGTGAGAAAGTCGATATTCATTTTATTTACGGTTATTGCAATGGTAACGCACATGCCGCTGCACGAAAGTACCAAAAGAGGTGTCCTGCACGAAGGCTTCAACATTGGAAAGTATTTTCCGATTACATAGAAACTTGCTGGAATATGGATCCTTTCAACGTGCTCGAGGGCAAGGAAGGCTTATAGAAAATTATGATTATGAGGAAGCGCTAAATAGAATTGAGGGAAACCCTTAAATATCATTAAGAACTCTGGAAACTACTACCAATAACCCTAAATCAAATGTAAGTATAGTTAGATAATTTTGGTAAATCCTGAGCTAGTTGTTTAGATCAAATTACCTGTAATCAAGTACCTACTAATGTAATGAGGTTTATTTACTATGCGATATGAATTATTTTAAAACATTTTCAGATTGAAAGAATGACTAAGATGCAGGGATTACACCCTTTTCATTATCAGAGGGTACAAGATTTAAGAGACGAGGATTTTTCCAGCTCGGGTAGAATTATGTCATTGGATTCTAGACCACCCAAATGCTTCAAGAAAAATTTTGTGGTCGAATGAGGCAACATTTTCAAGAGGTAAGGTGTTCAACAGCCAGAACACACATTTTTGTAGTGTCGAGAATCCGAGAGTGGTTTGAAGAACCAACTACCGACATAGGTTTTCTTTTAATTTATGGGCAAGTATGATAGAAGATAAATTGATAGGCTCAATTATTTTACCAAATAGACTAACCGGTGGTCATTATTTAAATTTTCTTCAAAATGATCTGGGAGAATTACCAGACAATGTTCCCATCAGCACTCGGCTAGAGATGATTTTCCAACACGATGGGGCACCAGCTCACTCCAGCCAACTGGTGAGAAACTGGCTAGATGATAATTTTACAGGCATGTGAATAGGTCGAGGTGGTCCAATAAACTGGCCAGCGCGATCGCCCGAACTTAATCCTCTGAATTATTATCTGTGGGGTAATATGTGTAATATAATTTATGCCACAGAAATTGATACCCCAAAAGAGCTTCATAGGCGAATTATCGCAGCTTCAGATCAAATTAAAGGAAATCGGTGTGAAATTCTTAGATCAACCCAAAATATTAGAAAAAGATCCAGGTTGTTTATTCAAGAAAATGGAAACTTGTTTGAACATTTACTCCAGATAAACTAGTATTTTTAGTAAGCAGTTGATAATGTTTATTAAATTACCACAATAAATGTTAATGTCATTTCCAAGTATGTCAATTTTGTTTCAAGGCATACTACTAAGTTTTCATAAAAATATGATAATGTGAATACTATGCAGCGTAATTTTTAAATGCGTTTTTCTCGAAAATGGTGAGTCCTAACGATACCAACCAAGAGGTACTTTTTTACGTAAAAAAACCTTGACTTCTTCAAATTTAAAGGAAAAGAAATGAAAAGTTGGCATATAAAAATGTTTGCTTCTGACGTTTGCTGTACGCTTCTAACTAAGTAATCAAATTTTTGAATCCATATTTGAATTCAGCATATCAAAATTAGTAGAATCCCAAATTTTCAAAATTCAATTTTAAACCGTTTCGGAAATAATTAGAAAAAACCATCTTCAGGTGCCTCCCTTTAAAGGGGCGTAGCTCCCTTAGGGGGCGTTTGCCGATATATGTTTATAGAAAAGAGTTAGGTTATTTTTGACCAATAAAGACAGGGTTGAAGTTTCTTCCACTACTCATGGGACACCCTGTATATAACCCAGTTATATGCCCGTGAGAGTTGGATTCGTCTGATGGCTTTTGCGCTCCGATTTTCTTTGCCCAATTTACCTATGTTCTCTAGGTATATATACTCCTCTACATTTTCTATGGGATAGTTTTCAAGCGTTGAATAAACGTTGCAGGACTCAATATTTTGATTTTAATGCAGTTAAATTTTAAACCTGTTTTTGCTGAGGCTTTATTTAGTTGCTGTAACATTTCCTTGAAACCTCTGGTATTGTCTGCAATTAAAACGAAGTCATCTGCAAATCATAATTATTAAGGTAGATGCAGTTGATGGTAATGCCCGTCTTATCTCATTCTAGGTTTTTGGGAACATCTCCTAGTGTAAAAGAATAAAATGTTTGGATGATATGGCATCGCCCTCTTTTATACCACATTGTAATGGAATTTTGTTTGTAGTGTTCGATTCTTCAATCTTAACACGTTAATCATCATGAGACCCGACATATTGACCACATATTCTCCGAAATCCGCATGTTGAGATTCAGCCTTTGCACTCACTTTAGAGCCGGTGCCGGTGGCCCGACAACTGGGCTTTAGAAAGCTATCGAGTATTTGGGATATTACACGTAGGGGCACGGTGAACCACATTTATGTATGAACCCGGCACATTTTAAATATGTGGATTCCAAAAAAATATGGGTTCAGATATGAGAAAATATCAAACGCCAATCAATATTTATTATATCCTTCTACAAAACAATACATTTATTTAGTATATTCATGGACATCAAAAAAAGAACAAGACAGACATTAATATTTGTTTCATTCTTTACATAAAAATGTTCATTTGGGTGTTTTTATTTGTGCTATTTTTCTGCCTTGTTCGGCACCAATTTGTTAAAGCTTACTACACCACATCTTTATCAATCCTTCAACAAAACTGCTTCTATTACTTGTTTCTGATTTGTAACCTCTTCTGTACTACCTGCTTCATCCGTACTCAACAATCTTAACCCAAGGTGTTTTCTAAAGTCCCTAATATATAATTTTCCTTTGTCATATTTCTGTATCGTATTATGTAAGCATTTATTACAGCTGTTCCAAATATCAGTTCGGAGGCTAGTTTACGGTACCATATAATGACTGTGTCGAATTTCATCCACCGACTCACAGGTGGCAGCACCAACCAAAAATCA